>JASANE010026838.1:0-47859 GCA_030248225.1 Trileptium ribeirensis
CCCCTCACGACCAAATTTACTAGGTGCCCGCTCCCCAAGGTTCACTTCGAAATCGTCTTGGTCCGACTATTGAGTTTACTAACATTCGGTAAAATACGCACACGTGGTTAAGCTTAGCGGTAGGTCGTAGGATACCCCCTGCTCTCAAAACATACTGGCGGCCTGGCTAGATACCAGGATCGGCCACAATAAACGCGTTCCCCGGCACGATAGGTGCCCAATGCTCAAAATAAAATCACATTACTCTCCTTTTAATAAAGGAAAATCGAGACCTCTCTCGAACCAGTTTGACCCCAAACCGAGAAAGTGCAAAACCCCGTTTTCTTTTTAGAGCGACTTGATCGCTGAGTTTAAGCATTTTTACATTTTATCCCTGGTTGCCCGTTAGGCTATGTACTATGTATGCCCCGATTTATCTTTTCACCATTTTTGTCTCTCTCTCCTTTCTGTTTTCCTTGATTGAGTTTCGATCCTGCACGGGGAAATTAAGCCCGCTGCAGAAATTTCGGTATTGACCACTCGACTATCGAGTTCTGAGGAAATTCATTAAAATCTTGGTGTTAACTCGACTGCACAATTTCGCTCGTGCAGTCGAGACACTGCACATTTTCGATGCGTACAGTGTACTAAAATCTTAAATTGAGTACGATAGAGAGAGGATGGCAAAGAGAACAGCAACAAGGGAAACAAAAGAAACAAAGCAAAGAAAAAAGCGACAAAGGAAACAAGGGAAACAAAACAAGAAAAGAGGGAAAAGAAAGGAACAAACCAGAGAAACGCCAACCAAAAGGGACGCGGACGCGTCTGCCCCATGCCCCGACATTAAAACAAAACCACAGAGTGCCAACCTAGCTAAAACCATAGGGTAGGCATAATGTCCCGCTCTAGAATTGTCAGGACTGCGACACTGGTCGCCGATAAGTCTGTAAGAATGGCCAGTGCCGGTATATGCACCTATTCAGCTCGTCGAAAAGTCACTAGAGACAACTCCGCCAAGTAAACCAAACGTCGCCCCGGACAATTAGTGTATGTTCTAACACTTATTCTACCACCCTCAAACTCGCCCCCCCCACCGTCACGAAGTAACCCCTCGCGGATGCCTAGGACTCGCGTCAGTCGGGCTTTGCTTAAGACACTGAGAGAAACTGTTATCACTTAGTGTAAGGTCGGTCTTAAGGACAGAACGCTGCTAGACATTCGATAGGGACGATAGGTAGGATTTGTAGGATTTAGAATGTACATCTGCCGGGACTGTCATACTCTGATCAACCATAGTGGTATTTTGCTTAAGCCATGATCGTAATTATTGTTCGCTCGCTTGTACTATGACTGCGTAACTATACATAGCCATGCATCGAACGGTACCATACTTGATATGTTTAATATAACCATGTTCTGATCTTTACCATAGAATACCGTTCTCGCCGTAAGATGATTTGCGCCCTTTCTGTGAAGGAGTCTCAGTCGTGCGCCCTAACCCGCGTGGCCGAAATTGTACGACGCCCACCCTGTGCATCTCCGGTATTCGAGCGGCCCGCCTGGTATCCGTCGTCGTTCCTAGGCAGATCTACGACGGACCTAGGACGTCGCTCGACCTTTTGCTGCCCCTCAGGCTCCCTTCAACACGTCTAGCGCCGCGCGTTATTGAGAGCGAACTTCGTAGCACGCCAGAACACATGGCCCGAGCTGTGGCTGACCCAATTGGGCGCGTCGGGTATAGACTCTGGTCCGGTATTTCCGTGGACACTTTCGCTCGCACTGCCCCGCTCCCCCTCTGGACACGGATCGGGAAACGAACGGACACGACTGTTCCCACCTTCATTGGCTTAAGGGATTATCTAATTGCCCGTATACTTTTTGATGGTGTTGTGTACGTTACGAATAAAATCTTGAAACTCAAACATATTGTCCCGTGTTATTTGTCTCCCAGCGTAATAAGGCGTCCAAATGGACGGGTCGACCCTTCGTGCCATGGCTTGCGGACGAAAATACCCCAAGCCCTGACACGAGCGGTCCGCCACCAATATTGATCTGTTTGCGTAATGGTGCCATTGCGAGAGTGGTCCATAAAAGATTACCTACCGATCTCATTTGTGAAATCTGTACACGCAAATAAAGATAAAATTTACTAGGAAACATCCTCTCTAGACATTAACACAGTCAGGTTCTTAAGGTGTGAACTAGGTACGTTTCCGACGTTAAACTTTCAGGGACTGTCGGAACCCTGTGGGGGCCATATGGCTACAACCGATTAAGTGTTCGGCTAAGGATAAACTCCGCGCAACTCAAAATTTACACAACAAACCTAAATCAACACGCGTTTCACCTCAAATTGCGCTGATAAAACAACTTCCATTTAGGCTAGGATAGGGAATATTGGTATGACATTATGACCTGTGAGCAGGTTTCGGTGTCAACCTCCCTGGGGGACCTCAGCAATCATACCCAGATACTAGACACGTGCGCAACCAATCGGGCGGGGTCCGAACACACCCCGTGAAGCGCGCCTGCGGCCTGCTAAGCTCCGTAACTTCCTAGGTCTGACCAAGAAAAGTGGCTAAAATAGAAAACTTAGGGTCCGCCCTTGAGGTTATGATAGCCGGGGTCGTATGGGCATGGTGTTAGGAAGTTGCGCCATGCAGCTGCGTCACCGTTATTACATATAGAACGTAAAACGACTGTTAAATGTAGTAGCAAAGGCTGGTCGTAGCACGATGTTCATATTTTGTTTTGTGTTTTGGTTCTTTGATATTCTGTTGATACGTTAGTTTATAACTAGATATTCATCATGACCTTAACAATTTTTATAGCAAATTCTATTTGATGAGATACAGCTTTAGCGCTTTCTTTTATGCGCCCGAAAGAAATGTCTAATATGTTAGAATTGGTTTGAAGTTTGAAGATTGCAGAAATTTATTTGACATATTTCAATTTTTGGTGGTCGTAACTAACGCTTTTATTTATGCACCGTGAATTTTTCCTAACCGGGTTAGCCATTACCATTTTATAGTTTTTAATAACTAAATTTACTATACTTGGCACTGCAATTTAAGGATTTTCCATTATAGTTTCTCGGGAACGGTTCATCGCAGTGCAATACTAATTCTTCAAGCAGGTCATCTAAGGACATGTACACGGTAAAAATTGAATCAAATAGGTCCACCTACAACTAAGTGACAAGCGATAAACCTGAATTAACTGCTTAGACTGAAGCATGGCGTTGTTCAATCAGTGTCCCGAAGCCAGTGAAGATATGTGAAAATCTACCGTACTTCAGACGTTTAGTACATAAAATAACTCGCTTCACAGCTTTATCGAATTACTTATTATAGGAGTTGCTATAAGATTTTGGGCATTACGTGTTATATACCATTGTGTATCTTCCAAATATCTACTAAGTAAATTCACTTTGTTAATTTTTATGATATTATAAAAATATTAATTCCTGATTTCGCATTCACGTAACTATTTAATGCAGTATGATCACAGCTTGTATATGGTTCTTAGGCAACACGTACCTTATCTAAAACATGAAACAACAACTTAGCAACTCATGACGTAAAGGATTGTGGCCCAGCTTAGTGGTAGCCCAGAGATACGACTTGTTTTTTGTCAGGAGGAGGGTTGCGATCCCATCTGAACACTACTGGCATGTGGTGTTTCCAGTAAAACTTATTGACCGGTAGCGGGGAAACATTTTATAGTAGAGAATTCCCCGCGACCTTTCGGCGGAGCAGCGGTCTCTTAACAAGTTATGAGAAACTGTCTTACGTTGCTTCAAAGTTATTTCCGTGTATTGCTTGCCTCTTGCCTGAATCGAGGAAATCGACGATGTAGGTTTATGGTGCAGTGCTAGTCAGACTCCATGCTACGACGTGCTTCTCGAAAGAAGACGAAAATCTTGGGTTCCATCGAAAATTTTATAACTACATCTACATCGTTAGACAGTGCTCATTATTGGTTTAATGATAACTAATGATAGACTTACGTTGCTGATATAGAGGTTTTTCTGCCTCTTGGTCAACTTCTAATGATCCAGAGAAATAACTTTTTGTATTTTTCAGCAAGCTGGAAATTATTTGTCCTCGATTTTCTACAAGAATAGCGTGATAACAAAGTAATATTATATGTTTTATTGTTGACAAATTGCCTTGTTGGTTGTGGTTTACGTATGAATTTTTCAGCTCATAACGTTCGCCGTGAACTTTAAAAATATTGCTAAAAATTATATTTTATGCATAAAATAACGGTACGGACCTACTTTAGGCAATAGAAATAAAGACGATCTTACTATGAAAATATGTCTCGAAATCACTGGGACATTGGCATAGTTATAGTAACTGAAGTACTGCTAAAAATACAATACGATGCAAATGTCACATAATGATATGCACTTGGATAATTTCAACTTTATTGTTGAAGTACTTCGCAGGATACATATTGTAACTGATAGTTTACATAAATATATATTAACTCAAAATTAAAAATGTTTAGGCATCCATGTTCATAACGGTTGGAGACAAACGCAAAATCATGCTCTAGAAAGTGTGGTCCCATTAAAAAACCCGGCACATTGGAGGAAAAGCAACATCCGTCAAGTTTGTGTTCACGAATTATAACTGTTACAATTTTATTTCAAGTGGAAATACTAAACCGTAACTAATTCTGAATAATTTCCGAAATTTGAAATATGTTTGCATCACATATTCATGACAGTATTACTTATTTTTATTAATATATTTGCATAAATATCCATAGATGGTTAAGCATAATCACTCTATTATCTATTTAATATCGTACGCTGATCCATTATCTATTTAGAAAGTCACTTTAAATTCCCATTTTTAGAATTATTTTCGAGTCGGCGACACGTCATGTTAAGCGCCACAGCACACGACAGGCACATTATGAATCTGAGCTTATACGAATGTCCATTAGATGGTTCTCCGCTTTGCTAAGAGTGCCTTCATACTGTGACATTGTTTTACTATTTTATAAGTTCCAATTCTTTTGAGACCATTGCGGGGACATTTACAAATTCACTCAATAGTGAATGTTTTTAAGCTTAGGGTGTCGTGCGGTGTAAACATTTTGAACCCGCCCATTAAGGAGGGCTATTCCTGTTGCACAGTTGACTAAATTTTTGGGTTAGGGCTCTATTTATGTAAGTATTTGGTTGAAATACCAGCGGTGTAGCTTGCACAGTGCGGCTGTGACATTTCTGACTTCATAAGAAGGTATGAATAGGCCTATCTTAGCCAAAAATAATCGTCCTTATGCCTATACTTTCAAAGGTGTCAGCTTAATGTTCCATCAGCAAAGTGAAATGTCAACAAGATATATAATATAAATGGAAAAGCTATTATACGCTTGAAATTTCAAAAAGCTAATATATTTTGTTGTATCTTCTCGACCATTAATGGCAACTGTCATAAAGTGCTGTCCTAAAGATAATAAGGCTTGACTGGCTTAAACTAAATTTAGAACATTACGCACTTAACGAGTGTCGCTGTATAAAGTGGGATTTGAAAAATTATGTCTACTACAACGAAGTCTTTTTTCACTAGTTATAACTACTGAAAAATCTCTAAAAGCGTGGGAAAGAGACATTAGCTGCGCAAATATGAATACGAAGGGTCGATGCAAATACAAATGAATTTGAATAAATGATTTTTGCAGTGTAAATCTACTGTGTCATATTTTATCTATCTTTCAAAATATGCACTAAATTTTTCTTTAATGTTATTTGTACACAGCGTTCAGAAGTTGAATGCTGTGTTGCGAAACAGAGCCTGGATTTCGGCCGATTACAATAGGGCCGAGCCGACATCTTATACTTCCGGGCAGGCCTACAGCCATTTAAAACAACTCGAGTAGGAATCGTAATTCATCCGGTCTGAATAGTTAGATATCTAATTTATGCATAAATGAGTGTGTGTACGTAATCTTTGTGCTGTGCTGTATGCTGTCGCAAAGGACTATTGCGCATCAGTACAGCGCTTTTAATTAAAAAATAAGATGACCACAAAATGCTGATGTTACGTTGACGTCGAATAGCGGTTATAATTTTATTATTGAAATGGAGCATTCTGAATTTTGCGATCAATTTCTGCATGGTAAACTTGCGACATGCCTTATGTTCAACAATATCTGGTGTGTGTAGCATTGTGCTGGAAATACCAATTTTATAAACCCAGTCGAGACCCTTCGGTTTGTTTTAGGAATTTAAGAACACGGCTATTTTTATAGCTTTATACAGCGTTGTAAACCAGCAGGACGACGCTCAGCATTGACGAACTCATTGTTGCTTTTACACTTATCAACATTAAGCTCTATTTTACATGTTATCGGACTTCAACAAGATGCCACACTCATAAAGTGAAATTCCGTTAAGTATGTCGTAGAGGTGACCAGTTTGGCTGTTGTCCGGCCCGTGTGCCGACACCGCTTACGGACAGGTTGTACCGAGTTCCTGAAAGTGTCATACGTGATCCCAGAGTCATGCTTCTTGAAAGCTATGTCATGTGGGCCAACCATGATTTAGAATGTAAGATTGTGCGGCCCGTTTTCACCTTTGCTGTGAAATTAAAGAAACTTAAAAAGTGCAGATTCATAAAATCCAATATAATTTGAGTTCAAAAAGCTACAACGACCATCGTTCAAGAGCTTTCAATATATACGACAGCTTGTTACTTATATTCACATCATAGGTGTTAATACGATTGCCACACTCCCCTAAGAATCGGACTCCTAAAGCCATATTTCATCCCCTTTCCCAAAGGCTCTGCGCGATCCCACCCCCACCCGTCGCGCGCCCAGTGCGTGCGGAAAATTTCAGCAAAAATTAGAATTACCAAAACTGAGTTGAAACCGGCAAAAATGGGGGTAAAATTGCACAATTTGTCGGAGTCGGAGAGAGAGTTTAATCCATACTCACCCCCCTAACGACCTTTCCCCGCTGCGCCGACAGTCTTCTTCACTAGGTTGACAGACCTTCGCCACGCATGATTCATATATATGTATTTTGTATCTATCTTGACGCCCACGGCAATGGCGCGTTGCTAGCCATGTATCCACCGTTTCCACTTAGCGCAACGTAATGTCATGAAACCATTTCTTACACAACATCGTAATTATAAAATAAATATAAATATATATAATAGATATTGAAATTTGATATTGTAATTGATGGGATACACAGTTTTAAACAGCTAATACTAAACAAACTACTTGAATTATAGGACAAAATTTGGACTTACCAGATTGATTTTGAGTGATTGTCGCCACACTTCAATGTGAGTTGACATTACAGCACTCATTGATCAGGCATTCTGAGTAAAATTGCTATTAATATATCTTTGTTGAACCACATAATTTCAGAATTAAATACAATTTTATTGGAGTTCCAGTAATTATATATAAACCATAGTATATAGAACTAATGCATATAATATATAGTTAGTCAATTTGTATTATTTTTCATCGAAAGTATAGCATGCGGTTTTGTACCAAATTTGACCCCGGCTAGTAGAAAATATTTCGCTTAATAAATGCTTGCGGTAAAGCTGCTGTTTGCTGCTATTCCCTATATTCTACAGAAGTCTGCATAATCATTTCCATGGGATATTTCAACTACGTAAGATATAGCTGGCTGCAAAATATTTTATTCAGATCAGATTGACACTAAAACAGATGATTAATATAGGCCCAACATATTTTTTGTACTCTACTAATGCTTTGACGGATTTGTTTTATAAAATTTATTGGCTTACGAATGACAATAAAATTAGCCGACAAAATTTGTCAATTTATGCAATATTATATGTACTAGCGTAACTGGGATCTCGTTATTTTGAGGCATTTCCTATATGAACATCTGGACTCTGAAATATACACAATTGAATAATATGTGCATATATCTCTATATATTCCTCGAGAAAATGAACTAAAATATTAAAAAATATTAGCAGATATGTAGAGAACATCGAAAAAGACACTTCATATCGGTTGGCTATTAACAAAATTGGTCATAAACGATTATTTCCTGGACAAGCGCTGTCGAAGAGTTTATGTTTAATGTACCTTAAGATTCGGAAATATTGTTTATAAGTGAATCATATAAATGAACTTTTAAAAATTTATACATCGCTCGTGTCAGAAATACGTTCCAGACTATTAATAACCGGTTCGGATGTTCCATCAACAATTCACCGGTGTTTTATGTGTAATCATATACAGATATATACTCAATTCTGTGTATATGATAAATACACAATTCCGTGTATTTTCTAAACAATGACTTAACATTGGTTTTCTCATGTTAAGATCCTAATTCACTGTTACCGTATAAATTTTTATTGAGTGAAGTGATTTATTTCAAATTTGTACAATGCATATAGACCTGACATCAGTGAGATCATTTGAAAGCATACTACCGATATGTCGTCAAAGAAACCTTTTTCAAGACAAAATAATTCCGAGATAATAAGTGAGTTTTAAGAAATTTAACCCGACTTTACAATCTACCCGACAGAAATTACGGGGAGAATTGTTTGAAATTTTCTCTGTTTACGTTTCATTTTGACAGCAATGATCCGTCAGTATTCCTGTGGGATGGTGGTGTATAAAAAGTATTTGCTTTTTTGCCACAGCTGCCAGGCTGTGACTTTGTTTTCGACTTTTGTCCAACTCTGAATTTATACGCAGTTTGATGTTAATTATGTATAAAGATTACTTTATGTAACAAGTTCCTACTTGATATTATCTTTCATATTTTTTTTTTTTTTTTTTCTTCATAAAAACGTACAATATGATGAGACTAGCGGTAAACACAAAAACGCCATTCAACCCTGCGAAAATTATACGCAGTAGTTCATATTTTCCGGAAATAGGAGTGTGTAAAATATACGCAGCGCCCACCACAGGGCCACCAAGACAAAAAAAAAAAAGAAACGGCGTATCACCAGCAAGCAACCCGCCACAACAAAAACAAAAAACAACCAGCACCCAAACAAACCAAGCGCACCACAGCCCAGCACACAAACAACCACCACCACCCAAACCACGCAACCAAAACACCCAACACCGCAAGCAGCACACACCAAACCACCAACCCAAACAAGACACAACACAGAACGAAAAAGAAAGCAAAACAGAAACTGTAGACGGCTATCGTATCGTTCATGAATTATTGTATTTAAATTGATATAATAAACAATATTGTAACACAGCTTATATAGTTAACGCCGTGCATCAAATTTACTTAACGCACGGTTAGCTAATTTAGCTGTATTACAGTCCGGTGTTACCCCAGCCAGGTGCGTATCAGAGATTTGTACGCACGGTTGTGTTGTTTACTCGTTCAAACTCTCTGACGCACTCTCCCACGCCACACGTGCGTACATCCTTCGCGTGCTGTGCTAACAATAATGTACGTTTAGCTTATAAAATTTAACACTGACTTGCGCTAGTTCCAGTCAAGTCTAGCTGAGTTTGCTGGATAAATTATGAAATTGTCATAATATTGACAAGTTCAGGCGATGACATTGCGCGTTATGTAGGACAACGCATTACTAGCTTAGCTTGGCTTCCACTGCACAGTTATGTGATATTGTATAAATTCAGTTTGAAAATTTTCTATATGGCCGCTCCAAATCGGTTTTACCAAGTTTATTTGTATTTAATCTTATATTCGCTTTAATTTCATTTTTATGCGCTTGTGGACGGCAACAGAAGTGGGTTGCATACGAAATTCTTTCCGAGTTAGTAAACCTGCCATTTCATATAATAAAAAATCTTTCTGGACAAAGTAAAACTCGTCATTGCTGTGAATTTTTAAGTAGGGCCACCAGTTTAGTTGTCTGTTAGATGAGAAAATATGTGCTTTCTATAGTGAATTTCTGTAGATTTTTATATTCTGTCTGGAACACATTTAATTTGATCGAGTCTACGACAGACGGGTTTGATGCTGCGGTACGTAAAATGACAAATCTAATCACGTAGTCGATGCTTTCAGGTTAGCTTACATAGATTTTGCCCCAAATCAATGATATTTATTCTCGAACAGCTTCGCAGAACCTGTTATTCGCTTATAGGAATTCGAAAATTTTAGGTATGTTACATTATATGACCATACATGCTTAAAGGGGTGGGGAAAGTGTTACTCTCTGAAGCGTCGGACCCATCTTGTGGCTAGCAATAGATGAGTTGTTTAGTTTGAGTGCGGTTATCACCGTTTTGCTCAACAAAATTTAGAACACGGATTATATATCTAGATACGAATTCCATTGTACTTTATATTGTCAAAATTTGAGCCAAATAAAAATCGGAAAAAGACGTTGCCAGATTATAGGCTATAGCAGCGGTATTTTGGTTTGCTCTTAATTAAGAACTAATGAACATCTTGTTTCCGCATGTGACTCACATTTGTTTGGTGCATAATTCAATAGGCATTGTGAACATCCAAAATTTGTGTTCTAAGGACTTTCATTTCATTTTGAAAATGCAAAACATTTTACCGAACGAGGGCCCAATGCTGTTGTAGCAGTGCCTGGAACGCTGCATATAATTTGACTGTCACAAAATGACTTTGTGTGAAGTTAACGCTTGTTTTATTCATATGTGATCAAAGCCATCGCTTGTTGGCCAAAGTGACCTAAAATTTTGTCATAATAATCATATACATTTGGGAGATGTTTTCATATTAAACTGAGATGACGTCCGTGTCATATTAGGACAATGGCAACTATAAAATCCGATAATACAACAAAACAATCAAATCTCAAAAATTTCGGTCCGAACATAGATCTCTGAATTGATTTTACTATCGTCTATAATGTGGGATTAATCTGAGTATTGTCATGTGTTTTTCTAAAATTGTCAATACATTCTTTTGTATTAGTTACAAATACAAGTTTTCAACTGTTTTAGAAAAAGTTTTTGCGCCACGGTCATTTGAACCTGCACGGTTATCTTTGTAATTTTCGAAGAACACACCTTTGGCGACCAAGAATTCAAGCGCCAGGCGTTGGGGACATACCTGGTGGAGCCCGTGTTGGTGCTTCGCGCCGAGGGGGCGGTCCGGTGCCACACCGGTAACCGCCTTTCCGTACGTGGACGCAGGGTTTTTTTTTTCATTTTACAGAGTGCGCATTTGGCTGCGCAAATTTCAGCCGGACTGCGCTAAATTTTCAGAGATTGCGCAATATTATTAGGATTTTTTTACACTTTTTTGCCTTCAATACGATTATTTTTCACCCAAAAACTGTGTTTTTACTTTCACTTGTTTAATATATGGTATGCACTATGCAGTGGACATGTACACTTCTTTTGATACAACGCATGTTTTTGTGTTTGTTCAATATGAATTCGTGTTCGTTGTTTTTTTAGCGTGACAATGTTTTTATTTTTAATGTTTTTGTTCAGTGTTGTTGATGTGTTGTGTTACACTATAGGGCACTGACGATGCGTCACGCATTTGCACACATACACACACATAGTGTTTGTATTTTAAAAATGATTTTCAGGACCACAAAATCTAAAAATAGGGGGGTTCCCCTGGCCAATTTTTTTCTGAAAAAACACTTAGGCATTTTTGCAGTAAATCTATAGTAACACTTTGAAAAAGTTATAAAAAATTTTGAGGGGTCCTTCAGAGACAAATCTAGGGCTCGCCGCCCAATTTAAACTTATACTGTATCTATTTTTGTTGTTTCACAGACGAAAATATATTAATAAAATGAATTCTAACAATAAAAAGTCTTCAATATTGAATTATTTTTCCCGCACCAACCCGGAAAAGCCTGTTAATAAAAATACTGGAGCTGGTGATACATCTCTGGCTGCCGACATATTGGTTCCGGCAGAGCAAGAGCCCGACCACGAGAGTGACGCATCTGGAAAGTTACTTCGCTTAAACTATGCTTTCAAAGTCTTGGTGTTATCACAAAATGTCACCACAACTGTGCCAACTTCCGTGTGCAAAATGCAAATTACCATTGAGCTTTAATGTCACATGATCTAGTTTTAATTTGTGTTTTGTTTTTGTTTTTGTTAATAAAAAAACTTTTGTGAACAAAATGATTTTTCGGCGTCGATATTTCTCAATATTTTATTTTTGGCCCGTTATTTTGGATTTTTCCTCAAAAATTTTACTGCGCAAATTTATGCGCAAATTTCAGGCGAACTGCGCTAAACCTAAAAAAAGTGCGCATTTGCGCAGTGATTTGCGCAAAAAAATCCCTGCGTGAACGTATGCCTACCCCTGCAAGCATGCTAGAATAAAACTAGCGATAATAAAGCTAAACTAATGTCGCAGAAATAATGGGCTACGTGGGCCACCATAAAGTATATTTCAAAGTAAACGGTTATTGCATTGCAATGTATTGCTTACTTAACTAAATTTCGACTGATTAACTGATTCTTTGATTTATTGATTGATAGATAGATAAATTGATTGATTCACAGACTGATACCTGTTAAACTGATTAATTGATCCATTAATTCGTGTTTATTTTCCGACACTATTCCTCGCCATATAATAAAAAATGCCCAAATTCGTTTATTAAAACCCGCAATCGCGCTGGGCTTTATGAAAAAAAAATTAGCGAACGTAAGCAGTTATACGCTGAATGAACGAAATTTCTAATTTCCCAAGAGTATCGGTAAGATCATTTGGCATTCTTCTGAATAAAATATATGACGATACTAAAATGCTTTGTTGTTAAGCAAACTAGATTACAAATAAATAACAAACTTTTATTGCACGATTTCCTTCGAGCCTACAGTTTTACCAGCAACCGCGGTGGCCGATGCTCGATAAATGTTCGGAGATTGTAGGTTGTAAAAAAGAATTTGATAAAAATCCACATTTTTGGGCTTTTCTGTTAAACTCCCATTACGAAAATGGTCAATTTTGATTCAGCAGTAATTTTGGTATATACCATTCGCCTCAGCTCGACGGAGCGATTTATATTTGTATTTCGACCATATTTGTGACAATTTTCTTCAATGCTTGAGTTATAAAATTTGATTTAAAATATCCTTACCGACGAATGTACGATAGTGGCTTGCAGATTGCTCGCTGAATATGTCAAAATTTTAGAGCAAGTACCGCTGCCACATTATTCCTACACAAATAATTTTTGTAGTAATTATAATTGTATATAAAACCAAAAATGACATTTTGCCGAAGATTTTCCATAACAATAATAATATTGTTCGTGGGTTCGAATTAATTTCAATATTTGCAGTAGGAACCCAAAAGCGATGAATACCCTCGAGCAATGCAGCTGTTTTGACAGCAAACCAGTCAAGTTGTTAAAAATCCCGAGTATCTTATACATGCTAAATGTATAAAATTTGGAAAGCTCTTTTGTCTTAAAGAGTTTTAAAACATTTCTAAACTTGCCAGTTGTGCAGTGCATCTGTGAGGGTATGGCACATGGGACTATGAAGGAGAAAGCAATAATGACGACACCCTGAGTAACTAAGAATTGAAAAGATCTTACTTTCCAGTATTCACAAAAATCGGGTTTCTTGTTGGTTTTTACTTCGAATCTTTGCTACTTTCAGCCGTCGCAAAGATGGACGAAAGGTGAATTGTAAAACAACTTATAAATGATTTATACTATAACAATTGTGTAGATCTTCCTAAACATGCTAAACTATTCTAAACTGTACTAAAATGAAGACTGCATAAAACCCTCATCAGAAATTGCGACTTGAAACACATTTCACGGTTACTTTATATTATGATAATATTTTGTCCATCTTTTATAAATGGCTGTTTCCTAGAAGCTTCCATCGTCAATTCTAAATCGTTAATATTTAAGATACGGTCTAAATGTTGGTTCCATTCGACTCAGCTTGACTATGCAGTTCTAAAAATATTTGTTGCAGCCATATTTATATTTTTTCCGATCGGTACTAACAAATTTTAAAAATTATTTTTTTCAATAAATGCAAAATTTAGTGTATCGTTCGAACATCATTGACGCGCTGACTCGATGGAGCTGAATCAGTTCGTGGTCAACGGCTTTAGGTCGAAAGCTTAGCTTTATGCTTTTATATATTAAATGGAAGTAAACTCCTTAGCCGAAGCAATGATTAAGCTGACTTTCGCACCAGTTGTCTCTATACTGAGCTCGTAAATTGCTTCGAATAGTATATTGGGTTTTCTATGGAATATCATTAGCAACCCAAAAGACTGCAAAAAATTGTGAATATTGTTAAAATTCACATTTTCTGAGCTATCTTATCGAGCTGACTCGAATGGTTCTAAAATTTCTAGTGTATTCATAAATGTTGAGGATTTTTGTACTCACATGGTCAGGACTAGGGACTAGGAAAACACTAATAACTTGTGTAATGCGGTTTCGGCTTTAAGCAACGTATATATGCAAGCTACTGATCTCTAGTTTGATTGCATGGACTCAACTATAGTCAACCTGTTAATAATTCCATAGTTCACTTCTTCTCATTCCTAAGAAATCTATAACTCTGCTAAATTTCTAGACTAATTTTTACTAAGAATATCTTACAATTGGGAACTACGCACACTCATAATTAATACTGACAATTTGCAAAAACGGTATCCGCTAATATCAAACATAAAGTCGAATACAGAGTCACAGCCTTTACCGCTTTGAGTGAAACAATTTGAAAATTGTAATCGCTATTGTGTTTAGCTCAAGGTTTATTTACGATTTTACAACTTGTGACACAGTAGGTTTTTAAATAAGACCGACGGTCCTTCACAACGGTGGAGGTTTAAAAACAGCTCTGTGCCACGACACAGATGTGATAGCATTAAAAATGAAATCGAGAAGAATTTAGGTTAAGACAAATTAGTAATCGTTGATAGTCTACTTCAATTTCCTGTTGTGACGAACCACAATCATAATTGCCTAGTGACGTGATATAGAAAAATCGGTTCGCATGTATTGTATTTTAATGACTTTAACGTAAAAGTATTTTTAGTTTTAAGAGAAAATAATGATCTTAGAAATGTAAAAAGAAAACAGAATGCGGCCGTCGACAATATATAGTATATACCTGAGTGACTGAGTACCGCTAAGCGAAATTCGACGTAATATCTCAGCACGTTGGATCTTTCGTCTCCCTGTAGATTTTGGAACTTTGGATCACGCAATACTAACGGTGTCAATGGAACTGACACAACATAATATGTATCCAGTATATTTATACAGGAAACCGAGGGTATTCTCGACACCGACCATTAAATTTTAGTCGGATATGCTTAGTAACGTTGTTTTTGACACTGGCACCATTGCTTTGTCGTCCAATAAGTATGGCTGAACGACTAAATGACAGACATAGAATTAAACGTATAATCTCTCTTAAGCATGCGAAGGAAGCTGCGATGCGAAATCTTCATTACTTGTTGGTTCCCAGCAGCCCGTCTACTAACTCATGTTCCCTCAATAACATCATAAAATGAAACAGAGTGTGTTATCCATAGAAATCTACGAATGTCGATATTTTAGACGGGACATACTTAGTTTACACAACACGTTGCAATATGCTCTAATGGTGATTGGCGAAGTTAGGCATAAAAGTGGTAGCCTTTGCCCGCATGAATTAATGTGCATTTCGTATATGTTGAACAATGTTTTGCCGCCGTGGCGGATTGAATCTGGCTCGTTTGGCTGAGACACTTGTAACTAAGCCATTACGCTATCTAGGAGTTTTTTTAGGTCCAATCAAAACCTCACAATGCGAACGAACAAGAACGTACGTGCCAACACACGCCCACGATAATCTCAATCAGTGCATCGCGTCGCAAAACGCTTGGCTTTAGGGAGGTAAGAGTTAATCGGGCGATAAATGCCTAATTTTAGATTAATATTTCCAAATCTTAAAGTTCAACTTATATGTTTGCTAAAATCTTTGCAAGCATAAATGTTGTAACTGGTACAGCTTCCTGAGAAGTAGCTGTATCAAGATGGGTTAAGAATAGAGGCAATATTGACACACTGCGAGACATCACAATACTTAACGCTTTAAAACACCCGGAAGCATAACGTACCCTCAATCTCAGTTTGTCGGGGTTGTGGTGCAATGTTTACCAACTAGTCTTTCAGGCTAGAGGTCAGGATTCGACCATATAGCGTTATGAATCTTTTGAATACACTTGTATATTCGGTCCATTTTGGAGCACCGACCGACATCTCGTAAATGACTCAGTGGTTTGCGTACTTTGTCCAGAACCCTACAATCCGGGTTCGATTCATTATACATCAGGTTTTAACAAAGAGCCTCCAAAATGGAAAATTTATTAAAATTATATTTTTGGAAGATAAAAAAATCTCCTGAACGCAAACTAGCATTATAAATATATTCCATAACAAACCCAAATCGTTTACGAAAAGGATTTCTACTTAAGTATAAAAAACCCAACTCCATTTTACAAGCCACGTGGAATTACTTTCTGAGCTGTTATTACACGTTGAAAGTAGAAAAACTTGCGACAACAATAGCCGATAGCACTATTACATCGGCAATTTGATGTCTCGTTGAATTTAATTTTAAACTATTAGAACAAAAATATTTTAGACAAATCGAATGAATGTTTATTAATAGGTAAACAACATGCACATACATTATGTAATACTACCACTCACGAAGTGAGAAATTGGCCTGAACATAAATATCGAAAAGCTGAATACTTGGTTTTCGTAAAAGATGACTGAAAACTTATTCAATTACACGACTACGATCATTCGATGCTGCAAGGCATCCGGGTTTGTCGTCGCTGCAACAACCGATTATGAAACCGCTTCCGGCAATGTTTCTGCGCGTATTCTGGCTGGGTGGATCAACTTGTGGGACGGCAATTCTAAGCGATCACGTAAAGGCAAAATTTATCTACCTTGAGGCCTATCGACCTATACAGCTACAAATTCTGACAATTCACAATTGATTTAGAATGCAGAATTGGCGTGATGAAAACACATGTACTCCTTGGATGTATTGTGTCGTTGTGTATTTGGTTACATACGCAACCTGGAGCTCCTGAATAGAATGGGATACATCATAGCTACATAACTTATGCAAAGCAGAAATTTTTCTATAAAAATAGTTAAATTATTTAATTACCTAATATTTGATTAATTTACATTATATCCAGCACGCAGTATAACATATCGCATAAAACTACGCTATAACTATGGCTCAAGTTAGCTGAAGTAAGTGTATAAGGCCATAATAGTGTATTAAACTAGAGTTTAAGTTAAAAAACCCCAAATTCTGAAGGACGTATCCGTGGCTTCATTAGTGTTCGTCTGAATTAGTAGCAGGATCTCACGCTATGACAATTTAGCATACTTTAAAGCTAGATATACCTACATGTAAGGGTGCATAGGGAAGAGTATGACGTTTTTCTACACACTAATGTAAGCTCGTGTTCAATGACACATAAATTTTCGATATTACCCTGTTCATTCCTGGAGTGTCGCCATGTACTAATCTCCTGTTTTTAATGGGAGTTGTTCGGTTGTTCCAGTTTTTTCGGGAATGGGTGTTGTACTCACCAGTTTGAAAGAAGGTTAGTTGTATCGATAAGAGCTGCCCGATTGATGATTTACAAAGCATTTCCAATTAAGCGTAAACTCTCACTACGCCATTCCACGCGTGAAATTTCTTCATAGACTAGGATTCAGGAATAAAAAGTTCGGTAAGATGAAGCGTGTAAAACAAATTGAACCTGAACCAGCTGTGTCCAAAGGCCTAGCGACTTGATGGTTGCCTTACAAGAGACCGGTCCTTGAACAGATGAAGTTGATCTTTTTGATGCACAGTACAACAAACGGAGTTGTTTCAGGGGCAACAATGGAGAAAGGCGAAACGTCAAACACTAAGATCCGTGAAATTTTGTACTGTATAATCTGAAACCAATACAAACTGACTTGACTCATTATTCTTGAGAGACACAAAACTAAAACGCAATCCATAAGTTTTATCCGAACCTCATTTTAATGCCGAGCTGGCTCCCACAGTTTTGTTTGACGTTTGTGTCCTTGTACGTCAACGTTTCGAAGCGGCATTACACTGTGCGTCTATATTATCATCGGCGTGAAAAACCCAATAAGTAACATGGCTCATGCCTGTAATGAAATAAAAATACTAAAGAGCTGAAAAGTCGAAACAATTATCAGTTGTTATAACAAATTATAGTTCTTACATTAAAGGTAAATCGCTGTTAATATCTAGCTTTTGGTCAAATGCATTTGTGACTTCACGCTTACTAAATATTTATGCCGTTCAACAACAGCTTTTCATGAAATAATTCAAAACAATCACTGATTATCATTAGATTTATTGCTTCGACGATATCCGATTACACGATTATTAGTTAATGCATATTCTAGGCGCTTCAGGTGGCGCGAACAGCTATACCTAGAAATGAAAAATATATAATAATTACTATAAACAAAAGCACATTTTATAAGATTTGTGTGACAATCGGTCATGCTTGTACACTTTGCTCATCCCATCATGTGGTCGTTTTCTGCTTTAAGCCTCTGTCAAAGAATCCAGAGAGTACACTCTAAGGGTGTTTGGGCGCACCGGCTATCAACTCGCTAATAGCCAAAGAGATTAGGGCAAGAATAGAATTCACCGGTGATTGCTAATCTTCCTATTAATCATCTAATTGACTGTTGGCGAGCTGATAGTTGAACTACAACGAACCTTGTGGGTAGGTAGCCGACATCCTTTCCTTCCCCAAAGAGCTTTCAAATACCCCTGCGTTCTTTGGGAGGGAGTACGCCAAAAATGATCGTGTCGTCTCATACAGAAAAAACATGAGTATAGCTGAGTGTCGTACTCCTCAACAATTTTTTATAATGGACTCTTGTTCAAAATAATATTTTGTAGATAGAATTTTTTTGGTGAAAACAGTTTTATTTTAAACAAAATGATTTAGCTAAAACACGACGTATTTCACAAAATATACAGCCATGCAGCAAAAAATTTTTGTCTGAATCAAATCAAAACATAATGCTCTATAAGGTATGTCAAGCGTAAGAAATTGAAAAGTTGTAAAATCCGACAAATAGTGATAAGCTGCTTTAAAACATTTAGATATTCCAGTTAAAATTTAGGTATCAAACTCTGAAAATAATTAATAGGGTCATTTTTTCTGCCTCCAAAAACCGGTAAGACTGAATTGTTTGAAATTTAAGTATTACAAATTTTAAGAGAAATTATAATTTCTAGGATTGGGTTCACGTAACCTATAGGATGCGTGCCATACCGTTACTGTTGTCTTTGTAGTATTGAAAAACCCCGAAAGACCGTAGAGACATTTTCTGCTTCTGAGTACAACCACATTGAATTAATGTATATTTGGATAATGTTGTTGCTTAAATTTAGCATTTTTTGCTTTGAAGCACCAACCAATATCGATTACACGTTCGATTGGTATGAACGCATGTTTATCGAGTAATTATTGTATAGTATTAATTATAAATATTTAGACATCTTTTCATTCGTGATATGATGAACGGTTTCAGACGACATTAGATGTTACTGCAGGATAGACTGAAATTGAAATAGATTGCTCGATAAAGAAATCATCCCTCCACACAACGTGTTGATGACTTAATGTTATGCAGAAAGCAAACTGTTTTTGTTGTTTTTTCTTGTACAAACAACAAATATTGTTAATCAATATTGAGCAATTTTAAATTTCTAAGCAAATAAATTCCGCGTTGTTATAGCAAACCTTATTCGTCTCTGTTCGCAAACTTCAGTTCCTCTGCTGAGCGACTTTTCACTAGACCAAGAAGTAGCTTGAGGGGAAAGGTAACGCAGCTGAATATATCGCAGAGTGTTTTTTCTACCACATTCAAATAATAGTCACAGAATTGCATATGAAGAGCTGTATATCTGTCTATTATTATGGCTTGGGCTTTTAAACTTTCTCCACTCCTTGTGTCGTTGTAAATTCATTTATTAAATCAGTCCCATACTGTTTCGGTACAGGTGGTCTTATCTTGCAACAAGATGTGTAATGTAAACTTTGTATTAAAAGGATCATTTTGACTGCTAAGTACCTGTTAATATCATCAATTTCTAGTACTAGTGTATGTATAGGAAATTGTAATTTCTGGAACCATCACAAAGCAGAAAAGGCAGTGTAAGTTGTAGGATTGTATCAAAACGCCTGTCCGATTATTTGGATGTTATCTGCTGATTATCGATTTGAAACTACCGATTACCCCGACTGTAAGCAATCTCGGAAGGCGCATTATCACTTCTTTTAAGCACCTGAAACACAATCAGAGACGACGATATACCGAACGTAAATTCAAGACGTTGAAACCAACGTGTTTGTTAAATATCCCAGTAATTTCATAATTAAGAAACTCGGTCAAAATTTTGCAAACTTTTTGGGTATTTATTAAACTTGGTGTGCAGATCTAAAAACAATTAGCCGAGAAGAAGCCCAGCACCACGAAGTTCTACCTGCCGATTACAGGATTCTGTATATCTAAACTGATGCTTTTGAGACCAATTGCAGCTTTACTAGCTTTTGAGTTTGGAAAGAAGGTTGGCAGGGGCCCTGACATATTTTGTACGTTATAAACGGGGCCTATAGACATTGATTTGCCTTACGTTGTAGTTTATAGCAGTTTATGGAAAAACTTCAAATAGCCTACACTTGTCACATACACCTTACCATAAAATTTTAAAACTTAAACTCGTACATATTTCTAAAGCGGTCATTAGAACGTAGTGAAGAATGTTTGTTGCAGGGGTGAAAGTTTTCAAATTCAGTTTGTGTGTGTTATCGGCCATAATTGGAGAACGACTTAACCGATTTTCGTGATCTTGGACTCATTTGAACCGGAATAGTCGAAATACCGCGTACGTCCCAGAGTGTTTTTTACTTGGTGTCTGGTTCCAGTGTCAGGAGTCAAAATGTTGGTTTTTTACCTCATTTTAGTACCTTTCACGGAAGTAAAGATATCTTTATCTTAACATTAGAATTTTTTCTCTGGTTGGTTTTATTTCATAGGAAAATGATAAATTCCGACGAATCTTTTTGTTTTTCGATTAAGGCTCCGGTTTTGGAGTTATGGGGTTTGAGATATGGCACCCTCATGGTTCCTCGACCCAAAATTTGTTCTGACGTCCTGGGCGGCTGAAAAGTTTCACTTGGGGGTTTTCGGGCATGGGAAACTCATTGCCGATGTTAGTTTTGTTCTAACTAGCGCGGTATTGCGTGATATCCTCATATAGCATATCAACGTATCCTATCGGGACCTGATTGGCTGTGCATGGAAATGGCGGAGGTGTACCTATGCTTCAATACGTTCTGCAATGTCAATAGAGTCACTAGTTTAATCGTGAAACGATAATTATTATACTGTATTTTTGCCACGTGACTCAATGTTTTTACTCGGTTCCATTCATAAAATATTGTGCATTCTCTAAAAGAAATATGATTTGTTCATATAATGCAACAAAGAGGCATCCAAAAAACTATGACTGCAGCTGATTAATTCATAATTCAAACATTCAAGATTATTAGCTCAGGCAAATGCATTTATTTGTTTCTTACATTACGGTTAATCAGTAAATCAATCAGTCAGTCAATTAATAAATCAATCAATGTTGTAACATGCTAACAAAACAAACAAAACAAAATAGTTTGTTAACCAAGCGTATAGTAACTGATCAAGTCAGCGTAACGAGGTTTGTATCGGGTGTTAAGGTCGTCATAGCGAGCTCTAAATTTAGGCAATGACTTACCAACTGCCAGTGTCCTAGTTAACAAAAATATATGTACAACAAACGATATATTTATAAACAGTTATACGTGCAAAGCAAAGGTTAAACTGGTTTACAGCCAGAAAGGGATTTCCTCTTACATCTGGCTGGTGAGATGGGAATGCAATTTATCGTTAAGGACAAAGACGTTGCAAGGGAGTAAGTATTACTTTTATTTTAAAGGTTTCTTTTGAATTGCCAGAATTGGTTTAAATGAAGCTTGTTCAACGTTTGTTAATCTTATATAGTCCTGTGCTTCGACTAAAGGCTCAGAACCAACAAAACTGGGTAACTTGTTCCATACATGAACTGTTCTAACTGCAAAACTATGTTTTAACGAGTTACAGCGAAAGTTTTGCTTGGGCAGCTTTTTTCTGATGGCCGCGCGTATTTGTTACCGGACATTACAAACAAGTTTTCGCAGCAATTAATTTCATTGTTAAGACATTAAAATATCAGGATTAGGTCGCGTTTCAAACGACGTACCTCCAGAGGTTCTAATCGAAAACACTCCAATCTTTCACTATGAGTCATTTTCTGAATGTCCAGTGTGGCCGCCAATCTACGTGTGAAATACCACTGAACCTTTTCCAGGTTGTCAATTTCCAGCAAATAGCACGGTGACCATACTTAGCTAAAGTATTATATAATAGGACGTATGACAAATAGGACGTCCTTATTGATTTCTGATCACTAATTAAAAAACAGCAAAAGGACATACTAATTACTCGATAAGCTTTAGCTTCAATGATATTATAGTGAGTTTCGTATTTTAGATCACTGATTATCGTAACACTTAACTCACTAAATTGGGAGACAGAAGGAATTTCAGATCCACTAATGTTGCAACGGAAATTGGGGTTATTTTTGCCCAAGTGCAAAATATTACATTAAGAGACAGAAATAGAGAGTTGCCACGTATCTGCCCAAGTTACTAAAGAGTTAAGCGCATTTTGAGGATATGCTGTAGCGGTAACATCGGCGCTATTTGCGATATTTATATACAATTTAACGTCTTCAGCAAACAATTTGCATTTTACGTTTTCAAAACAAAGATGAAGATCGTTAATATATACATAATGAAATATAGCTAATATAGATAATATATCGTGAAACGAGAGGCGTCTGAGAATGCTACCTTGGGGTACGCCAGAAGTCACTTTATGGGTTTTTGAAAAAGTGTTGTTCAGTTTTACCCTGAATGTTCAGTCATGAAGAAATGCTGTAATCCATTGAAATAGGGCTCCACCTACTCCTAGAGCGGTAAGTTTTTGGAACAGCTTGACATGTGAGACGGTGTCAAAAGGTTTTTCCAAATCAATGTACGCAATATCAACAGATTTTCCGATGTCCAGACAATTTGACCAATCATTTGCTGCCTCAAGTAACTGGGTGCAGGTTTATTTCTTTGAGAATCCATGTCAATTCTGACAAATAATATTACTACAACGCAAAAACAACAAGAGATGGTCATGTATAATAGATTCTATTATTTTACAACAGGTAGAGAGTAATGATATTGGCCTGTAGTTCAATGCAATAGACGAGTCGCCTATAATTTTGTATACGGGTATAACGTCAGCGCGAAGCCAAGACGTCGGCGAACAGCCGATTACAAAAGATTGCTCGAATATATGTGCCAGAGGAAAGCAAATCGAATCACAAAGTTTCTTGAGTAATAATTCTGTGTAACCATCGGATAAATGGCTATGTTTTTCGCTAAAGGCGTGTCATGGATTTTTGCACAACTTGTGGAGAAAAAGTGACGCATGTTACAGAGCTTTTTGGGGCAGGGACATTTGGTTTACAGATAGTTGTCATAGATAGTAATCATTGAATACTGACGAAAACGCGCTGGCCAGTTTGTCGGCACAGGAGTATTCGTCAGTGGTTAATATGCCATGCGGCGCGGTAAGAGCGCTGATTCCGGTTTAGGAATAGACTCTGTTATTGATATCTCTGAAAACACCATTTCGGTTACCACTATTTTTTATTTTGCTTTCACGAACTTGTTTAAAACGGGCGATAGTTTCACAGCATTTTGATCTAAGGTTTTCATATTTCTCATAATACGAAGTTTGGCGGCTTATTCTACACAACTTAGCTTTGAGTTTGAGAAGTTTCTTAATAAAAAGAGGATACCGGGGTACACACAGGGTAGGGCTTAATTTCTTTTTAGGTACAAATTTGCTACAGGCGAAGTCTAATATTGACGTGCACAAGTTCTGCTTGTCATCAATGGTAAAAGCCACATAATAATGCAAATCCAGACCAGATTTGTAAAAAATGTCCGGGCGTAGCAAATATGGGTAATGGCACATAATAATCTTCGATTTTGCGGCACATACAAGTTTTGAAACAAGTAATACCTAAAATTTAAAACAATATGCTGGGTGTCAGTAAAACACCCCTGTATGACATTAAAAACAAAAATTCAATTAACCTTTATTAAACATGGATTGAATGTTGGCAGCATATTTATTTTAAAACATATATCTAAGACCTAAAATATATGTCACTGTATCGGGTGCTCTAGAAATAAACTTGAGCAATTACTTAATATTTATTAAAAATTTCAACCAAATCTTTGTCAGATCCCAACTTCAAATAAATATATTTTTCATTTTTTGGAGTTGTGGTTTTACGTTGACATTTGAAATTTTTCAACTATAGCAACAGTTTCCTATCTGTGGCTACAAGAAACCTGTTTTTACACAGCGCTGGTATGAAAATACTTTGTTGTTTTTATGTCGACCGAGCTGAGTTGATTCAAAACTTTACATAAACAATTTCGCTATGTATCATTAGCGCCGATAGACAAGGTATCGTATTCATAAAAAAACAGAGAAGAATAAACGTAAACACGTAACAAGATGTTTAATGAAGTCAAATTTCCGCTTTATAGGTTGATGAATCCCAATCGTAGCTTTGGATTATATAAAATGTTTTGTAAATATAAATAAAATATAGAGATGACCCTAGAGTGCTTTTTTATTCCTTGCTTTGAACGCATTCCCTAAAACGGTCGATGGACACATATTTTAAATATATTTAAAGTATAGAGGGGTGCGCTGCGTCAGGGGTCGTGAACAGAACGTAGGGAGTGCCACCCTTAACGGGGCAGCCTTTACCCTCCCTTATAGAGACTTACATGTAGAATGTAAATTCGGATGCAAAGTTGTTACTTCCACTGGTGTTTCTGTCCACCGGTTATACCCAATATGAACTTCGTCCAGCCGATTCCTGACTAGCCAAGTTGCGTAGGTTTAAGTTTTATGTTTAGAAACGATTCAGTACAATAGTGAGGCTCGGAGAAGAAATATTGTCCTTACTATAATGATATTTTAGACTTATAAGCTTAGCATAACTTCACGTTATAATATCCCTGCTGTTTGGAATTTTTGCTTCCCTGCAGTCGTTACCCTACCGTATAGACAGTCAGGGTGACACCCATACTGTAAATCAATTTCTCAGGGTGTACGACACACCCTAGCTACTGCAGTTTTTCTTTACAGTGTCGTACACACCCTTAGCTATCAATTTGGGGCGAATTAACTGTAACGGACACCATTTGTAGCTAACGCGATTTATAGCCAATTAACTGTGCTGTGTAGTTTTTTAATTTCTCGATATTTGTACCTAAACCATATGAACGTTGGTGAAATAATGCCGTACATTGTCAATATAACTGCAGAATACACAGTGTGCTTGACACTGTCGAGAACTGATAATAACCCAGCTAGCTACCTTTAAAAAATTTATAAAACACGTGAGAATGCGTAACACTTCCTGTTGTCGACAGTGTGTCTGACACTGTGTGGCGTACATAGGTTCCAACCGTTGTTGACATTATAACGTGAACGCCGCATAAGCCGTATACGAAGAGCAGAGCGCAATCAAAAGCCTACTATACATAGCATTGCGAACAGCACTGCGAATATTTCACTTTCCATAATTAAATTTATAAATGCAGAAATGTAATCATCCGTACGTTGACCCAGAAAAATGTACCTGACGTATTTCATCTCTTGTTTTTAATAAAATGTGCCTCTTAAAATATGAGTATCACAATTTACGCAGCCTAAAGTTTGAATATTAGTGAACCTTAAGTCAACAGTCCCCGAAACTCTGTACCTATTGAAAATGGGGTGATATGTAACGTCTACACAACATATATTTCTAGGCTTGAGTGCACTCATTATTTATTTGTTTCTAATGCTATACTGCTGTCGCGCTGACATGTATCTGTTGATGCAGTGAAAACTTCATAAAAACTAAAATTTTATAGGTATTGAAAGGGCCAGCTCAACATCTGTGACTCGAAACGGCACAGCCCAGTGAAATTTTCTTGTGTGTCCCGCGTTGTCAAGAATTAGACTTCGCGCAGTATCTACGCAGGTGAAGTTTTAGTTACTTCAGTCGTTTTATAAATTTTTATGTTCTACCCTTGAAAAAATTTTCTTTAACGACGGCCCCAGAACGTTGTAGTTTACACACGGTAAACCCGGCCTAGCGTAAATATAGCTTTTTATATGAAACGGATGAAAAAAATCAAAACTACTGCCGTAAAAAGTTGTAGTTTACATATAGTAAATCCGACCTAGAGTAAACATTGCTTTTTATATGAAACCCTTCGGTATATACAGTAAGAGAATCCCGAAAATAATCTTTGATTCCCTCGATTATTCATATTGCTATACGAAAAAAAGATTATTATAGCGTCTAATGCTGGCCCATTCAGTAAGTAAGCGGACTTTAATATTCGTTTTCGTGATCGTCCTGAGCGGGAGAAGTTGGTAACGAAATGGACCACGAGGCTTTGTGTTTTGTATCAACAGCAGAAAAGAGCTATTTTCTTTTTCCACACCCAGATACCATCAGGAAACAAAACGTGACAACCTTTATAAAGACATCACAGATCACTACAGCCTTCATCACGTTCTGTTTCTTACAGCCATTTTTATGATGACAGAAGAACTAAATTATTTATAGGTTGGTAAAAAATTTGACCTTTCATGTATTTCTTTATAATTTGAGGTGGTCGGCGCTGATTTAGTTGTTTTCATCATCACTTTATTTACTGTCACTGCAATAAATATAAAAACAACACCAGACATAAGATATAGATTTATTATGAAATCTATATATATATATATATATATGTAAATATATTTGAAATTGGCTAAAATTTAATAAATGAAAAATCTCTTTGAATACTCCACAATTTCTTATTATGTATCGTTCATTCATACACATGTTTGGGTTTTCTTCAAAATTTTATCTTGTGACTTCCAAAAGGCGAACTAAGAAAAAATCAACAAACAGGATTTTTGTACACACGACGTTGGATGACCGACACATAATAATCTGTTACTTCTGCAATTGATCTCTGATCATCGATCAATCAGTACATTGAATAATCTATGTTGTTTCGCAATGTTTGACAAATAAATTGCTGCGTTTTGTACTGAGTGCTAAATTGTATGAATTGGAATATTGTTATTTCAAACAATTGCAGTCTCCAGTGCACATACACGGACACATGTAAATCGAGCCGCGGAGCGCAAATGAATCTCGTGTTCAATGGGAGGTATTAATGCCAAAGAAATATATATGTTTCGCTATAAAAAATCTGTGTTACATATGTTCATGTTTATGTATATATTATCGTTATATACCATACAAGTTTATAGGAGTGGGGGTTACCCCTGAGGCGCCCCTCCCCCACCCCCTCTCGCACACTTACAATCCTTTTAAACAATATCTATTATATGTGACACATATAGGTGTGGCTTGCATTACATACACTTTTCAAGTGCTATAAATTTTCTACATTGAATTTAGCACTTTATACTTAGGCTTAGTGTATGATTGATATAAGGACCTAAGCATAGAGTATGGTTTATACTTAGTACATCGAGAACGTCATTCTTGGGGTTAATTTGGCGATATGAGACATAATGCATAGTGGGTGAATCATAACTTATATTTGCATAAAATACAGCACACGCATTATTTGAAGTATATATTGTATAAGATTAAGCCAATGCATCTAAATGCATAGTTCTATGAAAAATGATTTGCAATGTATTGATTTTTGTATTTTTGGTATGAAATGAAGCATTTAACGTATGAATTAACACATACCTTTGTGTTAAAAGAATTATATCTAATGTACGATTTCTTATCAATATTTGCATGAAATAAAATTTACCTGATATAAGGTTTTTTACGAATTTTGAATACTTATTTTCATTGCTAATATTATAAAATATTTGCTACATAAACCTTCGAACAAATCATTTTACAAATAATGCAATTTTTACGCAATTTTGTAAAAACTCGGATAAATGATCACACTTTTGTTATGTGCAATTTCGTGCAAATCATATATAATTAATCATCAACATAATTTGTATTTAATTTCATATAAATCTATGTGTTAGAAATCATATTATTCTTTTATGGGCAAATTTATACAAAGAGCATGTGTATAGTCATATCCTGAATTACAAATGTACAACTTAGCGCAATAATTTATGCAATTGTTCTGCGCAAATTGGTACAACATCTGTTGATATATTTACATACACATTTGTTTATAAATGGTACATGGTATTGCCGCCATACACTTTTTCGTATTTGTGTAATTTTGTAAACAAAGCTTAGATAAACAATTATATAAAATATATAATTGTTTGTAATTCCATTGTACAGAATTGCCAGCCTTAAGTTATTAAACTTTCTTGTGGGTATACGATCGATCGCCACTGCGATTCTTAATTATCCAGGGTTTATTAATACAACCATTAAATATACGTTTTTCCGTGAAAATCTTGACTGTACAAGAGCCATTATATATAGTTTAGGAATCTTTATGAGATTATGACTATAGTTTCTAATCCAGAGATATAGTGTGAGGTACCTGGACAATTTTTATCTCTCTTATGTCTTATTCCATTTTAGCACGTCCCTTATGATCGCTTGACATCAAACTTGCCACAATTTCTAACCGTCTTCTACATTGCGAGGTTCCTGAACCACCTTTATCACTAATAAATATGATTCCATTTTTAGAACGTCATGTTTGGTGTGCTCAGCATCAAACTCGCTATAATTTTTAATCCATCAATGTCTTGCGAACCTCTCGGACCATATAATCTCTATTAAATCTTGTTCCATTTTTAGCATGTCACATTTTATAATCAAAGTTACCGTAATTTCTAACCGTCTGCCCATTTGGAAGGTTTTCGAATCACCCTTATCTTTAATAACGGTTCCGTTTTTAGAATCTCACATTTGGCACGCTCACCATCAAACTCGCCGTATTGCTATTCGGCGAGGTGCTTTGACCACCTTTATCTCACTTAAAATTGGTGCATTTGAGAATGTCACATTCTAATAACGGAACCGTTATAAGATAATATAGTCATTTGAAAACCTTGCAAAGCAGTGGTCGAATAGAAATTTGAAGCAGTTAGTGGTGAGTGGACCAAATGTGATTCTAAAAACAGAACCGTTATTAGAATCTGACTGTGACATTTGGCCCGCTCACCATCAAACTCACAAAATTTCTATTCGACCACTACCTTTCGAGGTTCCTGGACCACCTTTATCTTGCTTAAATATTGGTTCACTTTAGCGCGTCGCATTTGGTCCGCTAAACATCAAACTTGCAGGAAAACGATGCATCCGACTTATATTGAACTAGTTTAATTTTAATTTTATGTATACAAAGTAAAAAGATAATTGGGAGAAGAAAATATGAGGCCGATATACATAAAGATATGTATTTGTATATAGTGAAAAAATTCTTCAAAATGAGTTAAAATGGTCTGTTTAACCTTGTTGTCATCGCGTGATTTTTGTTGCTGTGGTTGTTATTAAAAATAGTTATGAAATTTTAACTCAGATCGGTGTTTTTCTTCTTTTATAATTATTGTTGGCGGTTGAAATTTTACGGAGTCACTAAACAAAGTCATTCACTTTAGTCTTGAATCCTATTATAAATGTTCTATGATTCTGTGAGTTTGTCGATGTTCACATTGCAAGTTTCGTAATAAAATACGTATATATTTCAAATATCTGCAACGCGATAGATATATAAAAGTATATCATATATATTTTTGTTCGGAAGTGACTTAAAAAACTTATTCTGATTCTATTCTTTTTCAAATTACCTTAAAAACTGGACTTATATTAAATGAATTTTTTTTCTTTCAATATTTTAAATTACGACGAAATGATATGTTTGTCGAATTGATTTTGACTAGCGTCGTGCAATTATTATCGGTAAATAATGCAATACTCAAGAAACTATGTCTTAATTTGTCACCTAAGGCGGTGATTTCAGCAAGAACGATTGTACTATGCATTCTTGTCCACTGGCCACAGTCTGCTGCTGTTCGACATAGAATAGCAGCCGAACATTCGGCTACGATTTGTACGTTAAGAAAACCATATGAAAGCATCACTATTGATTCAAATATAAACCCGAGATACTTCACGCCGACATCATTAGCGCCAGATGTCTTCATAAAAGAGACCAATAGATTATTACCCCATGTTTTAGAGCGACCTCGAGGGTATACCAATGTATTAAAGGTGCAGCTGTGGCAACTAAACTATCGTGGCGACAGAGCAAGGCCTAAGGCAGGCAGTGCTACCGGCTCCGATGTTGAAATTATCAACAAAAGAGTTCGACGGACGACTAATCAGTTGGACAAACACGTTCCTAAGCGAAATACATCGCTAAGTGAAATCCAGTTTTCACCGCCAAATCTTGTTAAGCCACCGAATGACATGCTCAAAAGCGATAACAAATTGAATACAGATGAAAATTACCACACTGAACATCGCAAATCAGTAATAGTAATTCATCCGAAAGATTTTAAAATTTACCAAAATCCATTCAAATATAATTCCGCTTCCCTGCTAACCCTCATCGGTGGCGGTAATTCTGTTGCTCCCAAGAGACAAAAACCCACGCTTCGCCGGGTCAATTTTGCAAAAGCGCGGTTAAAGCTGCGAAACTATCTAAATGCACCGCTTCAAGCTAAGGTTAGAAAAAGAAGTGGCAATTTGCGAGTTAGACCAGGAGCAGGACGAACCGATCATATTCCACTTCATGAACCTAAAATGAAATGGATTAGCTTGCGGAATAGAAACGGTCTTGCAAGGCGACGAGCAATTAGGAGACATAATAGAACACATGGACGAACTACACCAAAATCTATAATCAGGAAGCGTCCTGTTCCTTTACCTTCTGTCATGTGGATGAGTGACATAAAACCTGATTATCAACAATTGCATCGGTCTGTTAAAATACCATCGTATCAGGGTAATTATGGACTGACACATCGCCATATGTCAAGCTTGAGTCCCAAACTGAAGCAAATAATATCAAGAAAATCACGTGTCAAACCTCAGGTACCTCTATCTCCGCAAGATATGGAAGCTATTTATCGTTTACGTTCACGACGGCTTCGTACCATTTTTGGCAAAGATAAAATTCCGGTAATAGCGAAACAAAAGTTGCGGAAAACAATTCGTAAAACATCACAAAGCAAGAATCAAAATTCGTTTCCAGCGATACAAGTTGATGCAGCCATGAGAAAGGCGAACAGACAAGTGCATAACTTTTCAGATCATAGCTGGGATCGTCTTGAAATACCGATTAATTCCGCTGAACAACGTCGTTCTTGGGTGGATGACTTGGTAACAACCCAGGAATTAAAACGCCTTGTTCGGTTTGAACGAAAAAACCGAGTTCAGAGCCGAAAGCAAGCTCGAAAAACGTCCAGACCGAGATTAACAAAATTTCCATTCTACCTGCGAAATTCACCTAAACGACGTCGAAAATTACGGAAAGGCAAACAATTTTCGAACGAAATGGATCTTAAAAGTGCTGCAGAGCTGGTTGGAGCTTACAATCAAAATGTTAGCACAGCAAGCAACTTAAAACCCTCGTCGACTGAAGCAAATCAAGTTCCTGAAACCCAAAATGCTGTTGTTAATGTCAGCCGACCGCTTCGGCAGTCCAAAATCCCGCTGTTAAATCTCAAACCGGTGTTAACGTCAGATTTTTTTGAAGATATAATCAAAGCATTCTTTGATCATGCGCGATCACAAAATAATCGGAGCCGAAAGCGTCGGAAGCCAGTAAATGGCGTAACAATGCAGTCGTGGGATAAAAAAACGAGTTTGGCCGAGCAGCGTATACTCGATCTGTCACACAATACGAAAAGAGAAACTCACCCGACAACGACTGTTACACCCAATGGTATCTTTAGCAACTACTCGTCGCAGTCAGCGGTTACAGTAATTCCAGCATTAGCCCATAAATCAAGTGTTGATATTAGCCAAATGAATAATTCAACGCTCTACCATGGACGACTTCCCAAAAAATCTGTTATTAATAATGCTCATAGTACTGGAAATACAGTCGTGACACAAAAGGTAGGACAGCCGGTTCAGTTTAGGAGATGCGAAATGATGAATTCAAGTAGCGGAGGTTCCCGAGTAAACGCAAGACGTCCGAGCCTGTTCCTCTTATGTTCGTCTGGCTTAGATACTGATGATGAGTCGGAAAATACCAAACTCATAACCTCAGTGGATTCAATGGATAATGCGTCGATCGCACAGCATGATGAGTTTAAACCTGGAGGGATGTCCACAACAACTACAGCAACAACATCACTCACCATAGATCCAGGAGCCAAAAATTCACCCGAGGAACACGTTGTTCACTACCATGAACACCAACATTTTCATAAATTAGTGGACGCGGAAACATATAAAAAGGCACTGCGACTGAGCGCAAATAGTTCAATGTGGAAAATTGCACCGAAGCCTATTATATCCGGGGAAACCAGATCGATATATGAAAGAAACAATCCGACTAACAACTCCACGGTTATTGGACAAAGCTTGCGAAATAGCAGGAAGCGTCGTAATAATAACAGAAATAAAATTCAAATCCTAAGAAACATTAGAGGAAATTCTGGTACCGAATATTTTATTCCAACGTCGTTGAAAAAAGTTAAACCCGTCATTTCGAACTATGTCAAAACATTGAGAGGAGACTTCGGTAGTCAGACTTCCACCGCCGTCGGTCGTGGCGCAAACAATTTTGGGACTAATCTCCGCAATGGCTATAACGAATTAGGGACTAACACCAGAGGCAGTAATATAAATAGTCTTGTAAATGTTCGAAATAAATATTCTATAATTGGCAGTGATGAACAAGATAAACGATCTATAAAACACTACAACTCAAATAGTAATATTAATAAAAACAATAATTATAATATTAGGGTTGGTAAAAACAAAAGCCAACTACAAACGACAGCTGGAACTAATGCTCAGGATTACAGGTACTACAAAAAACCCGTCTCTTATAAGTATAGGGTTAAATTTAAAATTCATGATTTGGAAAAATTTGGGCTTCCTTTTTTGTGGCAACGATCGAAGTTTCATGCCAAAGGCTCAACGGCTAAAGGTTCTATCCATCACCCAAATACGCCAGTGACACACGGCAGCGATCCATCCAGTGCTGAAATCACGGTTACAGTATCGCCAAGTGGAACAACTACCACACTGTCTGCGAAATTCGATGCAACTCAGGAAACGCCAAGTACTAGCCGTCGTGGATATGGATCGCATATGGATATGTTTAAAAGTAAGTTTAGCGTAATAAATGGGTCTACACTATGTAATAGCAACTAATGTCTTGCAGTGGTCCCACAAGTGTTGTTGGAACAATTTAGTGGTATTAGGTGTATACATGGGCAGAAGTTGCAGGGAGATAGCAGTTTCTTCGGGGTTCTTGCCTGTCAGCGGGTACGCTCTCCAGGTGGGATAAGTTTCCGAAATTTTTTGGCACTCAAAAGTTTTCTTTATTTTTGCCAATTCTCTTATGATTTTTGGCAATTTTCTCCAATTTTTGTCATTTTTCCCTGGTTTTTGCCAAGGTTCCTCCAATTATTGGTTATTCAGCCGTAATTTTTGCCTATTTTTGCCAAAATTTTCCGCCGGCCTTGCGCGTACACGGGGAAGCGTGGTGTGTGAAACATCCGGGAGATCAGGATACATCTGGCTGGGATCGGCGAAGGACGAGGGTGTGTCCGGCGCCTGATGTGGGATAATTTCCTCTCACCCATATGATCATGTATAGCAGGGTTGTATCCTTGCCTTGTGGAGGTCGACGCAACTAACCAATATAACCGCTAATAGTTGAATAAAATTATTTTCCAGTTCTTGGCGCACAACGGCTTCCGAATGATTCCAGTAGCTACGCCGCAGTGTGTTCTTTCTATGAATGTGTGGCAGATTGAACCTCCGCACCCTTCACTGGCTGTGCGATTTACAGCTTAAAGTATAAAGAACAGCTTGGTAAGGAGTGGGGATTGTTCGGCGACGGCTAATAACGACATAAGTTTTGTGGTAGCTTTATATAAGCATCAAAGTTTAGGCATTTATTTAGCATACCGACAATGGCAAAGCCAGTGCTGCACTTTCGCTCGTCAAGAATAATTTAGTGATTGTGCAAATTTATGGAATTTTTAAAATATGAAATTATTTGTTAGCAAATACTTGAACATTTACAGAAAGTTTAACTCTTTTTGTGAACAAGAATTTATTCAATTTCGCTTGAGATGGCAAAGTTCGTGAATGCTGGAAACTAAAAGTTTTAACAATGTTCGTGCTGGCGAACAAACCTAATCCTGAATCAGTCAATATTCTAATCAACAGTGAGCCGTTTTCCACTCACAAGAAATAGCCAAAGACAGTTAGTAATTTCTGGCAGTAGGATTCCACTTTGTCCAATTTTGGTTAATTAAAAACCTTGCCAGATCTCCTGTTTGTTCCGTAAAAATGGTTTTCGATTCCACATCGGCTTTGGCAAAATAGGATGGCCGACGGGGTCATGTTAAGTTTAGTCGCGCGTCAAAATGGTGTTGCTCACGCGTCGAAAAATCACGGTTTTTACATGTGATAAAGCCAAAAAGATTTGTTAACCAATCAGAGAATCATGTTTCTCACATGATAAATCCAAGCTGAGATTGCTAACCCGTCGGAGAATCATGGTTCTACATGTTAAAGCCAAACCGATGTTGCTAACTCATCGGAGAATCATGGTTCTACATGATAAAGCCAAACTGATGTTGCTAACCCGTCGGAGAATCATGGTTTACGCATATGATTGAGCGACACTGGTCTGTAGACCACATGTGACATTGTTTTCAAATTTCATTCGCGGTGTATGTTTAAGCTTAGAAGTCCAATACTAACCGTGTTTAAAAATTTTATGAGATCTCTTTTCAGCTACAAATAGCATGACATCGCACACGTGCAAAATTTATTATACAAAAGTAGTTGTTTCACAACTCACAAATATCACAATATAGAGTGTTTAATAATAAAATAGGACTTACTTATCAGCTCAATATAATGTGCAAACATGAATATATACATAAGACAAGTATATAATTCCATGAATTATGGCCAGGAGTGAGCGTTTAGCATGCTTTTGAATAAGAAATAAATGAGAGTTTTGGGCCAAGAAACGGTTTATTTACTGTTGCGATGGAGTACGGGCTATACTATCAGAAATTAATCGCATATTTTTGAATGAGCGTACGTGCTAGATTTACAGCTAATGATTTTGGCGCAAACCTGTTTGCATTAATACAAGCCGGTGATCGAACGATATTCTAACGTTTCACTTTAACGAGCATATTGTTCTTTTTCTAGGCTCTGAATCAGCTTCATCATGCTTTCGCCGTATCAGCCGCGATCGCGTTCTTATGGGCCACGCACGTCGTCTGATTCGTCACGCATCGGTTGACGAATGCCACCGATTTTGTTGCCGTGAACAGGCTTTCGTATGTCGTGGAGTGCTGTATTTCGAATCGAGATCATCGTTTGAAAGCATTCGATTTCTTTCGTCACAGAACGTCCAAGATGATAAGACTAGAACATCCAAGGCGATACTTGCCGATAATATGAACAACAATAATTCAAAGACAACGACACTGCTAAAGTCTACATGGCCGGAAAAAACAAACATCCTTCCACGCGAGATTAGCCTGATGCGCGAATGTATCTTGTATCCGATTGATACTGATGACAGGTGAGTGGTATCTTAATGATTGACCAGCTCTATAGGTGATATCAAGGTCAAAATATTTGCACGAAATCTATGTTGCGCTTTACACTTTTGACTAGCGTTAATGACTAGGTACTAATAAATAACATACAGCAGTCTTTGGGTGATAGAGAATTGTGGTTCTCAAATAGTGTCCATCAATCTCAGAGATTTGCCCTGAATATGTTCGGGCTGGTGCAGCCGAAAAAAACATATATTATATTTGCACCATATCGTTAGTAAAATATTTTTGTTTAATTTTTGAGCAATTTAGTAGGATCAGTATCAAACCTAGTACCCCTTAATAAAATACACAAAATGTTTTCAGGTTTCTCAAAAATAACACCTTAAATAAAGTCAATTCAATTTTTTACGTTCGAAAGTTTATAATCGGTGAACCACGTTGGCATTAATTTTTACAATGCCCTGTTCATTCTTCGATCTCTGAAGGCGTGTTCATACGCTCAAACTTCTGCTAAAATATTGATCAAAACAAAATCAAATTTTTTATATAATTTTGATCAGAATTTGAAAGCATATTTCTTGAATTTTTGGTAAGCTTAAACTTAAACAATGTTCAAAGTTTTCGAGAATATTCCTTATCCTGTTATCGACAAGAGGTATACTGAAAAAGTTTGAGCTCAAATTTTGAATCTTTGTAATTTTTTGTTAAAATTCACGTCAAATATTTATAAAAATTTGATCATATTTTGCGCTCAAATTTTGAACTCAAAATCTGAGCAAAAAATTTCAACGTGTGAACGGACCCTAATGCAGGAATCACATTAAGATGCGGGTAGCTAGTGGCCACCTTTAGTATAGCATATAGTTGCTACCACTGCGCCCCTATGTAGTGGTAGTACCCACATCGGCATTACAACTGTAATTGCAGCGAATATGTCAACATTGTGCGTGCAGTGCTAGCGAAGACATCTACACTTCGTGTGTAAAGACAACAACTATAGTTACATAGCTTATGTAATTGTAACTACGATATATATAGTGCGTATATTATATTGTACACACGAAATGTAGAATGGTAACTACCATTGCACGCACGATGTGGCATCTTAATGTGATTCCTGCCTAACAGCAGTTGTAAATAATGATAGAGAATATCGAAGGCGCTATTTTAACCCAATATGAAACCGTATCGTAAGATATTGAATTTATATTTTTAGACTTTGCTGAATTTTTCCTAACGCATTTGGATTTGGGTTATAGTGTTTAATATTTTGATGACAGGCCAAAAATCTACTGGTTTTAAGCATAAGCTAAATAAATTTTTCGGCCATGGTTTCTATCTTGACAATGCCTTGACAGATTAGGCTTAAAAAATCCCGACACAGTGCCCAAAATCCGAAAGTATTTCATTTAATATTAATATAATATTCTACAAGCATAGCAATGACAAGTCACATAATTCAAATTAAAGCTATGGCCACTATATTAACAATGGTTAAGTAAAATGACACTGTGATTAATAAATTTAGCACAACTGGTGTATCGTATGTAGACGAACACTGATTTATCTTAAAAACGTTTAGCCCAATTGTCGACACATGGCGTATTCTGTAGCGCTTCATGCGCAGTGTTCATTGCACTTGAGCCTTGAGAAATGTTGAAAACCCAGCGGATCCATCGAAGTATGAAGTCTGCAACAGAGTTTGTATCCAAATGTCTGCAAACACCGAAAAACTGCGATTAGTCAGCCTTATTAAAGAGCTTTTCTTAACCATTATCACAGATTCCACTAAATACTGAAATATAGTCAAATTTGTGTGCTTATATACTACCTAATCCATTCTCTACGACCTAAAACGCCCGCTAGTACATGATTATAAGTATTCCTGGGCCGTCAACCATCAACTTTTCGTACTTCCGCTTAAGCCTTTCGGTGATCAATTTACGAAGATTTGGACCGGTTTGTTGAATCCCAAATAAACAACAGCTTATCAAAATTTAACAACACTGACCGTGGCTTACAAAAGCTACAACTGACCTACAAATATATAAGTGTACAACAAACAAATTACGTCATATTAATTTTCATCTTTAGGGAAATATAGTCTACATTTTTGTCGAAAACTCATTAGAACGCGGCCACTAGCCAGGAATCATGAATACCCAATGCATTGCAAATTTATTAATGATTGAGGTGCCAAGGGGTCTTCGGAGGCATCTCATTACAACTGCAAGGATACTTGATTTGTAGTTCAGCGTCCAAGAATCACACGCATACAAGAAAATGGACTTGACCAGTGCGTTTAGAAGCTTGATTTTGGATATGAAGCACACATTTCTGTCATTTGAAGTCGTATTGAACTTTGCCACTGCTGCTGTTATTTGCTCAGCGCTGGTGCGTACTGTGACGTGGTTTGCCCTACCATGTTTAAATTAAAACGATTTCTATCCGCGTTCATGAGTTTTCATTTTTGGAAATCCAAACCTAGCTCATGAGCAACATTTACTATGGGTACGTTTAGCTGCTTCTTATTTTGTTTGTTGTCTATCATCTGTATCAACTATTTATTGTATATTATGTGCTTGGGTTGTTGATTATGAATGCAAATACAAAAATATATGTATTGTATATGTTTATTTCTATACAGTGTGTCTATACATAATATGTTTATAAATTTGTTGTACATCGGAACATAGTGTATGCAGTACCTTCTGTCGTGTGCTTACGTTTCTATGCGCACTTAATGTATATTGTCTTGTGTGTTAAAACTTTTGTACATTGTGCAGGAGAATTTTAGAACTTAGCTAATTTCGAGAGAGTTTTACATGAGTAACAGAAAGAAGAGAGTTTTATGTGAGCCTAAGGTATAGAATTTAAATATATTGGATTTGAGTGTAAGGGTTAAGTGCCTTAAGCATTAGGCCTACATTAGCGTATATGTGTATGTGTATCTGCTGGATTTTCGAATAAAATCTTAAAAATTGTTTATACTTAGGAATTCGGAGAAAATCACAAAAACTTATTCTCTAACGACTAAAATTCACGTAGGTTTAGGAGGGAATTTTAGGGGAGTGGGACGAGATTAAAACTTGGAAAACTTTATATGTAATTTGGAACACTTAGAGAAATCAATAAGGAGAAATTGGGAGTAGATTAATAGCTCGGGCATTTAAGCGGTTGCGCAGTTAGATCAGTGCCTCAGTCGGCCTCAGAAGCTGCGCGATCAAGGTGAGTACGGTTCAGCCGTTTATGTGTCTTATATGTGTATTATCTGAATTGTGTTGTACTGACAGAAATAAACGAGTTTGTTATAAGTGGTGACACATTAAGGCCTTAAGGATAAAAAATAAAGCATTAGATATCTTGGTGGAGAATTTTGCGTAGATATTGGGTATAGTTCGTGTGTAATCTACGGTGGGACTAAACACCCCTAGGACCACGTAGGTTACAGTACGTCATCCTTAGATCCTCCCTCATTTATGCTTTAGTTTATATTAAGGGTTGCACACCTGGGTTGTATATTTGTGAAGTCATTTCACGATCGCTGAACGTGCAAAAATTGCGATTTTGCCTTATGTACGCCCACACGATTTGCGACACATAGGTGTTGTTCTCTGTCACTACTTTACGATTCAGTTAAGTGACAGCGAGCACTTGAAAACGCAATTTATATCGATAAAACGAGATTTTTCGTATGCTATTATGTATACCATATGTGGACCGAGGTCCCAAGTGCTAAGTATGCGGGGGGGGGGGGTGGTAACCGAGGCCCCTTGGGGATGTCGTCAAGGCCTCAGTATTGTAATCCCTACTCCCATGAGCATGCATAATTATATATCTGCAATCCGCGAGCACAGGTAATCGATTCAACTTGCCGATTTGTGAATGGTAACAAGTGTGGGAATTCCGAACATGTACGCGTTCTCAGATCTTTGATCATTTGTACATCAAGGAGTTCATATTCGCGTTCGCTAAACTGTGAATACCGATGGAAAGATTCTGACCGCGAATTTCTGCACGATTTAGCTTATTAAAAGAAACATCATTGAGAATGCTCCTAAAGTGGACTCACGTATTATGATGGGTTACATGTATTTGAAGGGGTCAAGAGTCTCTAGCTCTTTTCCATTGAGTGGAAAACAACTCAATCTTGTTGGTGATGGGTGTCGTGTTATTAGCCTTTTTTGACGTTATCTAATTCTTCATACTAGTGTTGTGCGAATGGCCAGCTTTGAAGTCAAACGGCCGGCCGGCGGTAAATTTTTGGGTTGGCTGACGTGCAACAGCCGTTTTATAGTGAATGACCGGCCAACGGCTAGCGAATGGCAGGCCGACAGATCAACGGCCGGCCAAAAGCTCAATGGCCGGCAGACACCTCAACGGCTGGCCGACGGCTCAACGGCTGGCCGACGGCTCAACGGCTGGCCGACGGCTCAACGGCCGGCCGACGGCTCAACGGCCGGCCGACGACTCAACGGCCGGCCGACGTCAACACGGACAGCCGAAGGCACAACGGTCGGCCGACGGCTCAACGGTCGGCCGACGGCTCAACGGTCGGCCGACGGCTCAACGGTCGGCCGACGGCTCAACGGCCGGCCGACGGCTCAACGGCCGGCCGACGGCTCAACGGCCGGCCGACGGCTCAACGGCCGGCCGACGGCTCAACGGCCGGCCGACGGCTCAACGGCCGGCCGACGGCTCAACTGCCAACCGAGGGGTCAACGACGGGCCGGCGGCATGAAAGGGAGGCCGATGGCTCAACGACAGCCCGAGGGCTCTGTGGCCGGCCGTTGGGTCATCAACCGACTGACGGCTCAACGGCCTGAAACGGCTCAAGGGCCGGCCGGCGGCTAAACGACAGGCCGACGGCTCAATGATGGGCAACTAAATCTAAAATCACCCCGCTGACCATCCTATTTGGTTTATGCAAAAAATGAGTTCTTGAACATTTTCGTGTCGGTCGAAAAAAGCCCACTTCTGTTCTCAAACATCACATTTGTTCGCGAACAAAATTTTGCGGAATTAGAATTCACAATGGTTTTGTTCGCGAACATTTATTCATAAATAATACGACAGTTTCGTTTGTGACATCACAGTTACATTAAATTTGTTGGCGAGCAGAAACCATTGCGAATTCAAAACTACCAAATATTGCTTAACTGTAGTTATCTAATTGAAAATCGCCAAGACTTGGCTGGCACTGAAGCAAATCGAATTTCCTATTTGTTTCATAACAATGGATGTGGATTCTGCATCGGGTTTTGCAAAATAGGATGGTTAGTGGGGTCACATTAACTTTAGTCGCGCATGACAGGCCGACGGCTCAGCGGCAGGATATCGGCCCAAAGGCTGGCGGAAATTCAACGGCCGGACGACGGCTCAACGGTCGGCCGGCGGTTAAATAGTTGGTTGGCAGCTCAGCGGTTGATCAACGACTTACGGCCGGCCAACACCTCAACGGCCGGCCGGCGGCCCAACGGCCGGCCAACACTTCAACGGCCGGCCTGCGGCTCAACGACCGGCCGACGCCTTAACAGCCGGGAGACGGCTGAAGGCCAGGCCGACGGGTCAAGGACAGGCCGACAGCTCAATGCCCGGCCGACGGCTCGACGGCCCGCTGTCGGCTCGACGGCCGACCGACGGCTAGAAGACCGACCGACGGCTCAACGTCCGGCAGATCGCTAACCGGCCGGAAAGGGCTCAACATTGGACCGAATGTTCATCGGTCGGTCGACCGCTCCATGGCCAGTCGACGGCTCTGTTGACTGCTAGGAAGCTTCTCTTTACGATATGAATTTTCAAGCAATTTCGATCAAATGGTTCTTCAGCTTTTGTTCGAACATTTGAGTGATTTAAATATGTTGGTTTGATCGGTATCGAAGGTCTGTTAGCTTAGTGACGTAGACTGTCGGTGATGAGGGTCTTTAGGCGGACCTGCTCCTTTCGACATTTTTGCCATATTTTACCCCAATTTGTGCCCATTTGTGTCAATTATACTCCAATTTTTGCTGATTTGTGATTTGTGCTGAAATATGGCACGAGGGGGGGGTGGAATGTGGGAGAGGGTCCACTCTTAGGGTCACCCCTACACCCCCTATTTAGTTCAACAATCAATAAACACATGTTTAATACGTATAAATCTGATAAGATGGTACTCGGTGGGACAAAATTCATGCATGTTGATTATGGACGATTATTTAGAGACTCGGCAGTGTCCTTTATTATAGTGGTTTATGCCAAAAATGGTGCATTTTTAAAAAAAGTTTCTTGTATTTTCTTGTTTTTATTTTAAAAACTGATGCTTAATGTCCTAGGAGGATATAACTTTTTAAGAAGTACGATGTGGTCAGTTTCGGAAATAGCCAGCGTTGACTATTTATTTTTATTATTTCGACTCAGGGGTAGACTGTCGGAGTGAGCTAAAGTTTTTTATTTGCAATAAACAGGGTTAATCGTATATATGCTCACAGGCGGATATAGGTCACCCCTGAGGCTCGAACACCCTCCCCACGAGGACTATCCCCTCCTCAACCGACGAGTTGAATAACCCGTCTACCCTTCCATTTTGGAATTCGGACATTGAGTGTGTATGGCTAGCACACATTGTATGCATACCGAAAATATCCGTGTTATACTTTACTGATGACAAAAAGGTTTAACTTCTGTATCAACTCGGGTTTTCGTGCACAATGTCCGCTCCGCTCGGCTCTCGATGTAACCAGGATCTGTTCGATTAGGTTCTTCATGAACATTTATTTATAAATTGAAGATCACTGTTCGTGTTTGCACTATAGAATATGTCAGTTTTTTATCGTATTCCAATTAGATGAACTGGTGTTAAACCTTCACAATTATCACCATATGCAATTAGCGATCTGCTATTTATTATTACAGTTGTTTGGACAGTAATTGTTTGTAAAACAATCGATTTAATTAGATTTCTTCTTAATACATGACTCAATGCTCGTTTTTCAATGCGTATAAGTTGTTCGTAGAATCCTCCCATTCTTGGGGCACTTTGTGTGGGATTTAATTTCTTTTACAGACATGTATTCATTCAGTAGACCGTCGTTTACCCTGTTATGCTATATGCGTTTTAAAACATTGTTTGAGATCGTAAAGCACTTGCTTGGCATTGTCTGAAATTACTTCGCTGGGTATACCATTTTGTGCTAAAAGCACAGTAAAGATTGCTCAACACTTGTGTTTAAAACTACTTCTAAATGTATAATTCTTATAGACGTACATGTATACAAACAAATCCATACCTTTTGTTCGTTGTTTTTAACGTTGGTTAATAATAAAGATTCAAAATAGTCAATTCCAATGTGAAAAAAAGAACAGTTTAACTAGATTGGTGCAGTGGAAGATACTGAAAAGGAGGCATATAGCAACCACATTTCAATAGGCGACAAATATGACATCGTCTGATAACATATTGCACCAAAATTGTGTTCGAATTTCTGATAATGTATGCATTGCGCCAGCATGTTGCATTTTTCGATGAATATTTTGAAAACATAGTAACCTTGTAAAGCTGTGTTTTGTGGTAACAAGACAGGAAATCTAGAATCCGGCGTTAGTTCTAAATGTAATAATCGTCCAACGCATCGTCATAGTCCAATTTTATCTTTAAATATTCGTGATTTGTTTCGAAAGTGTTTTAACTGGCTGCAATTTATTGATTTCTGTCCCTCTAGAATAAATACATGCTAAGCACTAACTCAGCAGCAGTTAAGTAAATCTGTTGTTCTATGTTCGCCCTTTTTCGTATATGTAACAATAGATTGTTAAAAACAGATAAATCCAGCCTAACTAGTGCAATTAGACATTTAAGACATGAATATCTGCTGTAATCAATAATTCATCTTCGATAAAAAATAATTATTAAAACAGCATAGCAAAACTTAAGGCAATGTATGGAAGCTGTGTGACATATCGATCAGATTGTGCGTTTGGTTCATTTAATAGAGAGATGTAAAGTTTTGCTCTGGGTCGAAAAATAAGTTAGATAAAACACACGAGCGCAGGCAAGTATACAAAAGCTACGAGATTTATTGTTTCAACTTTAAAAACTCTAAAAATCAACTAACCATGCCATATGAATGCAAAACGGCACCTCAATCACAGAATTGAAACTTTATTATTTGGTTCATACCCATTTAACTTAATTAGACCTCAATTTACTACACAGTAAAGTTTTCAAAAGCCAACAGGATAAATTACACCTCAAAATCGCATAAGCAACAACGGCCCATGTCACCTTTAGGGGCCGGACGTTATAACGTTAGAAAAAAGAACAGCCTAGAGCAGTGGGTTCGGGGGGCGGCAGCCCCCCGACTTAGGCTTAGTACATGGCTCATATAGGACCTTAGCTTAAATTAAGACTAAGGCTTAGGCTTAGTATATCGAGAACGGCATGGCATGCATTTCACTTCCGACCCTAAAGGTTACATTGGCCAGCACAACTATAAAGAATATGTAATATATAATGTCGTAGATAATATAGAGCAGGTGTCTAAGAAATACATTAACGATTAGTAGGCGCAACAACGGTAGTGCAATGAGACATATATTCGACAAACCGTGCAATTATTAATTGCTCCGACAGCGACGGTGCTCGGAAACTTAAAGCAATTCCATGGTGATATAGGATGGGGTTTCTTGTAATCTTGTACTATTATGACATCGTTGGAGGAAAAAATCTAAAAATCTTAATGCATAAGCTCGTTTTGACGTTATTTGGATCAAATATTGGTGTCAATACTGTTTATATATTGGTAGTTTTTCGAAATTTAAATGGAAATGGAATGGAGATGAAAATAATTTAAATTTGGAATTTTTTTCTTAATATATACATAATAATTTCAACATTTTGTTCGCATTTATAGCATTTTCTGATATCTTTGATTGACATTTGGAATAGAATTTATTTCATTAGCCAAAGGTTTCAACCCGTCACTCGGTTATAGTTCAATACCTAGCACGTTGAGTGCTAGCCTATTAAAGTTATTGCCAGGCATTCGAATAGCTGCAGGGCAGATGAAATTCAGCCACGGATCCATACTTCTACCGTGCAATTATTAATTGCTCCGACAGAATCATTATCGACCAGATACAAACCTAGTATTGAAATATAAATGTAGATTTGTATCTATCAGTAGAAGTCGGGATTCCCGACTGTGTGTGGCCCAGGCTATTGGGGCTGCATCTACAGCGATGATCCTAGCAGTACTGAATAAGCTAGCAGTTATATGCAACTAGAATCAATTCGCAGTGCACCAATGAGTACAAAAGCGTGACAAATAAGCACCGTTGACATATTCTCTTGTCCACTGCTAAATGTTGTGAACAAAATTATCAATGAAATATCCAAAGAAATAGCCATTTAGTTTTGTGAAAATGGACTACAAATGGGAATCCATTTTCATATCATCCCTGCTGTTCATTGTCTTTTGTTAGATCTTGTACATACGTTCAACGAATGTAGATCTTTCATATATTGGCCGCATACAAAGATATTTTGTCGTAAATTTAAGAGCGAAACCAAAAATTATGAAATAACTAAGTTTAATACTTAAGCCAGCCTTTCAGTAATTTTGAGAAGCCTTTCAGATAATCAACAATAATATAAATACTGTAAGACACCCTTTTGATGCTGCGACCAACTGCGTTATAAAATCACGAATATCACGCCCGCGAGCGAGGCGGGCAATTAATCGCGTGGACAAATGTCCAGGTGAACAACTGTCCACGTGAGCAAAATTTTGGTGGGCTACTGTACTAATGATCAACGTGTAGTGAACAAGTGTCCGTACCGCAAAACAACAGTTGTAAAGATTTGTATACACGGCTGTCACGAGCCAACCAAGTGCGATAGCGCGAGGTTGAACGAACGAAAACAACATATGTACACACAAATGTTTGAACGCACTACTGGCTATCTTACAGCGGATTTGTGGCATTAATGCTGGGCTCGGACATTTGTACACGGGATATGTTAAGTGAAAATTATCGCTTATAGCTTGTTCGATGGATAAAACTTAGACCACTTACGTCTATTCACGATAGTAACTGATATATTCTCAGGAAACTGCGGAAATAAAATACTGTATAAATCATAAACCTTGCAAGTCTTGTGAGAATATTCCTGCTATAATTTTCACTAGTACCTGTAAAATGTCCGAGCCCCAGCGTTAATGCCACAAATCCGCTGTAGATCACCAGTAGTGCGTTCAAACATTTGTGTGTACATATGTTGTTTTCGTTCGTTCAACCTCGCGCTATCGCACTTGGTTGGCTCGTGACAGCCGTGTATACAAATCTTTACAACTGTTGTTTTGCGGTACGGACACTTGTTCACTACACGTCGATCGTCGTCAAGTAGCGCCACAAAATTTTGCTCACGTGGACAGTTGTTCGCCCTGGACATTTGCCACGCAATTAATATCCGCCTCGCTCGCGGGCGTGATATCGTGATTTTATAACGCAGTTGGTCGCAGCATCAAAAGGGTGTCTTACGACTTTATATTATTGTTGATTATCTGAAAGGCTTCTCAAAATTACTGAAAGGCTGGCTTACATATTAACTCTCATTTATTTCATAATTTTTGGTTTCGCTCTTAAATTTACGACAAAATATCTTTGTATGCGGCCAATATATGAAAGATCTACATTCGTTGAACGTATGTACAAGATCTAACAAAAGACAATGAACGGCGGGGATGATATGAAAATGGATTCCCATTTATTAGTCCATTTTTTTCACAAAACTAAATGGCTATTTCTTTGAATATTTCGGTGATAATTTTGTTCACAACATTTAGCAGTGGACAAGAGAATATGTCAACGGTGCTTATTTGTCACGCTTTTGTCCTCATTGGTGCACTACGGGGAGATTCTAGTTGCATATAACTGCTAGCTTATTCAAGTACTGGCTAAGAATCATCGCTGTAGATGCAGCCCCAATAGCCTGGGCCACACACAGTCGGGAATCCCGACTTCTTCTGATCAAGATACAAATTCATTTATCAATAATAGGTTTGTATCTGGTCGATAATGATTCTGTCGGAGCAATTGATGATTCCGCGGTGGACATATCGATCCGTAGGCTGAATTTCATCTGCCCTGCAGCTATTCGAATGCCTGGCAATAACTTTAATAGTTATCATTACCACTCAACGTGCTAGGTATTGAATTATAACCGAGTGACGGGTTGAAACCTTTGGCTAATTAAATAAATTCTATTCCAAATGTCAATCAAAGATATCAGAAAATGCTATAAATGCGAACAAAATGTTGAAAAGTATTATGTATATATTTGAGAAAAAATTAAATTTAAATTATTTTTCAGGTCTCCGTTCCATTTTTCATTTAAATTTCGAAAAACTAACAATATAGAACAGGAGTATTGAACCCAACATTTGATCCAAATAACTTACAAAACGAGCTTATGCTTTTTTTTTTTTGATTTTTTCTCCAACGATGTCATAATAGTACGGGACCCGCGGGGAGCCCATCTTGCTGGCTCGAGTGTGCTTTAACCTTCCGAGCACCGTCGCTGTCCCCGGGGGATCGACACCCGCAAGTTTTGTCGAATATTTTTCTCATTGCACTACCGTTGTTGTTTTTAATGGTTTTTAATAGTTCTTAAAACACCTGTTTTATATTTTTTTTTTATATCTCATATTTCTTTTTCTTTATAGTTGTGCTAAAAAAAAAAACTTTTAGGGTCGGAAGTGGGACCCATCGTGCTACCGTTCTCGTCCTCAGCCTAAGCCTTAGTCTAAGCTAAGGTATATGAGCCATGTACTAACCTAAGATCGGTCGCCCCGATTTCACTGTCTCATATTTTTTCTAACGTTATAATTTTTTTTCATAAAATAACAATGTTGTTGAGGTGTAATTTATCCTGTTGGCTTTGAAAACTTTACTGTGTAAGCGATAT
>JASANE010026842.1:0-60000 GCA_030248225.1 Trileptium ribeirensis
AGTTTTGACGGGGTAGCCTAGCATAGATTAGCACTTATGCTCAATTTCATTTGCCTTAGCGGCTGCCTCCAGGTCAACACGCTACTAAAATTTTTATTTCTAAGAACACTTTGCTTCAACGCCTTACCCCTCCCGTGTCCCGATGTCCTTCCCCACTCCTCCCATGTGTATTCCTCATTCCCCTTTCACATCACTAAGAAAACTTCTCCCCCCGGGTCTAAAATGGCGACCCGGCGAGCGGGGAACCAGCCGAGATTGCGGTAAATTTTTACAGTTTTGGCATGCGCGCTGCTCACTTGCGTCCGGACCGCACTTACGGGTGCGCAGGGCATCCGTCGGACGCACCAGCACCCGCAAGGGCGACCCCTGCTAAACAAACCTTTTTCTCTAGAAACTCCCCAAGAGCAACTCTGTCCCGTTTCTACACGGTAGGAGCCACCCCTGGTCAATCAACAAAACCACAAGCGCAAAACGAAAATTTGAAAACTCAAACAAAGGCGACAACCGCCTGTACAAAGGAAAACCGCCGCTTCTAAAGCGGCATCTCTCGACTGGTCCCGACGCTGCGTCGAGCCCTTTCTTTTTATACTGAACTCCTACCCCCCTTCCTCGCTAGACCCCTTATTGTAAATTCCAAAAGCGCAAAATTTAAAATTTAAAATTCTCCAAGTTTTGCCTATATTTCCTAAACTTTCGCCAGCCTACATTTGTACATTTAACAAATAAAATAAAACAAAAATATGTCGTTCACTAGCCCAATATAAACAACAACGTAAAGCTAGCCGCTGGTCGACGTTATATCCATACGGTCGCAAGCATCAGAGACTGCCCACGGGGCACAACAACAATTTAAGAGAAAAACAACCTAAACCTCGCGCTGGTAGGCGCGAGGCTTATCAGAGAAAACTTTATACGAGCGCTCAGAGCGCTGGGACTTTATCAAGGTGCGAACACGTTTTTGCTGATAGTGAACTAACGGACGACAGTAGGCGGCGGGGGCAGGACCAGGTTCATGCCCTGGCTGGTCGCCTACTGATAAAAGTGGAATTTTAAGTGTAGGACCAATGGATGACCTGTTAGAGGCCATTTTGTGAGCCGAAAACAGAAAATTTTGGTGTCCCGGGAGGGTTATCAAGGTCCTGCTCGGACCGGTTAAGTTAGGTAGTCCCGGTTTTCAGTAAGATAGTTAGGGTAAGACCCTCTGAAGGTGCGGGGATCGAAAAATTGGGGAGTTTTGGTTATTTTGACTGAGATTTAGGTCGTTGAAAATTGGGTGTTTAAACGCTTAGTTAGGGGTTCCCAAGTAGAGACGGGCAGGGAATAAGTTGACCCGCACGCGAAATTTTGAAACCTTGGGAGGCCCTGTTGGTAGCGTAGTAAGTCTACCTGGCATTAGGAATCGGAACCTATTAAAATTTTGTATTTCAAAAAGACCCCCAAAATTGAATATTTCGGATAAATTTGTCACCTTTCTTTCTCGTAGATTTTATATCTTGTTTCGCTCCCTGATCCATTTGAACCGTCGCTGCATGCCAGGACAGGTCCTTGCGGTCCGAATGCCAACAAAAATTCCGTTTGCCTTTTGGTAAAGATTCTGCACAACGCCCCCAACCCATCCTGGCACGCAGTATTACCATAGAAATAAAATAAAGCAAGATTTCCAGCGCAACACATTATCAATATATATATAGACATATATAACAGCATGAAATCATCCTTTAGGGGTCGACCGGATACCTCCAGTTGGGAGTCCTATTATTCCGTTGTGATGCCAAAATCACCCCGTGCACCTCGGGCGGGTGGAGCGTGCCGATATGACGAATCACAATTATAGTACATCTTTATTTTTATAACAGCAACGAACGATACACAATATAGTATCCAAGTCACGCTCCACCGGTATCCGATCGCCCGTCATACCCATTTTCCAAACTTTTGTTCTTAGTTGATTTTCCCGATTCAGATGTCTTGCTGAAATCCCTAAAATTTCGGGCTGTTACATTTGATCTGGTGGATCGAGTTATTTTTATTAAGAACGGTAGGAAACTATCGGGAAACACCATACGGGTCCTCTTTATTAAAAGGTCATGGCTACGTTATAAACGGGGCGGTAAGGGTATAGGCCTAACTAAAATAAAGGGAGCAACATTGTTTCGAAATGTCACAGTTTTAAGCTATTATTTGGGGTAATGCGTAATAACGCCCATCTACTTACAGGTACCAAGGGTCGCGAAAAGTACTATAGGGGCCACTAAAGATTCATCAATACCTCCAGAACTGCCCGACAATAGCTGTATAAACGTCAAATTTTCAAACACATTGGGCGACACCAGAACTCTTAAAACACCAAATTTTTGGGCTCCGGTGCTACAAGGTTGAGCCATTCCCGGGACCACCCGACCCAACGTATGGGCAAAGGACTAGGATAACCCCACTGTTACATAAAAACATCTAGGCCTCTGGAAAGGCCTCTGGAAGCCAAACTATTGGGCAGATATAAAAATTTCCGTTTTCATAAACAGTCGACCAGCCGTCTTGACTCGGCGCTTTCCCACCCTCCCGCCTATGATATATGTTCTTGATATTTTAGAGCTTCTGCAAACGTCTCGGTGGTATGTCAACTTGCCTCAAGTGGTTGTTGGAACTTGTTATCGCAATTATCTACTAGCGCTCTGGCGGAGGCCAGTCTGAAGACCTACTTAGCGCTGCTGGCCGGGTTTATTTCGTTATGCCGAGCAGCGTCACGTTGCAAAACCCCTTTTCCAGGTTATAATGTTTGTCTTTTTTCTGATTTCTAAAACGCAAGAGAACTGTTCTGCTTCCACGCTGCCGAGTGTTTATTCAGCTTTACTTTGGACCCGTCGTTTCATGGTGCCTATTCTTTCTCTAGGGACATGGTCTTGAATTTAGTATATGAAGGGCCTAAACGGATGGCCGCCAAAATACTCGTCAGGCTGCCGCGATCAGCTTGAGTCAGTTGAGGTCTCTGGTTGGGCCGCTTATTTCGCCAGGGCCTACAGCCAAGCAGCTCCGAGATGCTTTGTTTTTGTTTTAAGTTTTGCGGGGTTCTTAAGAATCAGCGATTCAGTCGGTCTGCGGCTGTCTAACCTCGTTTTCGGGACGGGTTTCATGAAAGTGTTTTGGGCAAAATCGAAAACTGACCAGCTCAAGCAGGGTACTTTTGTTTATAAGTCTGCAACCCAGGATGGCTTTTGTTCCGTTAAACTAGCGCTTCGTTATTTGCGGGTAGCACGGGTTGTTGAGTGTGACCTTTATCTTCACGTCATGCGTCTTTGTTCGTGCATGAGAGCTCATGTCTTGATCGACAAGGCGATCTCTTACGATGCGGTTCGTTCGGCTATCAAAAGTGCTTCGCAAAAAGGCGGCTTAGGTGGTGCCATTTTGGGTACTCATTTGTTCCGACGTAGCACGACCGTCAGTCATTTGGCAAAGTTTAGCATCAGCTAGTGAAGTTTCATGGGAGATGGACATCGGAATCGACGAAGACTTTATATATTGATTTGGAGGAAAAGAAAAAATTGCGTGTTTCGCAAGGAGCTATGCGTAGAGGGCGGTGTTGTGAATACATTGTCTATTAATCTGTCGATAATTAAATTGCAAAACAAATGTGGTAGCTAAAGCAAATTAGAGGTGTTAATTTGCAGCGTACTGGAAACGCCGAAAAAAAGATATTTTTCTGAACCACAATTTTGGTACTCGAAATCTCGTGGCAGGATAAGGTGCGATCTATCGGGCTTTACACCAGATTAGTTAAAAGCCTCGCTAACCTAAAAGCCGTGCTAGAGATCGTGAATTGGACAAAAGCATTTTGAAAATCATTTGCGGTGCCCGCTCCAAGCGTGCGGCACGTATACGATTAGGGCACTCGTTTTGCACAATCCCGGCTATAAAGTTCTTCGGCACACGATAGGGGCTATTTCGGGAGAATATAGCTTATTCCACTCCCCTTACCGACTACACCAAATTGTTTCCTTCATACGTTTTGGCCGGGGAATAATGATATAGGTCCCGTGCAATCATGAGAGAGACTCGGTAACCGATCGGAACCACATCCCACACCTGACTGTGGAAACCTTCGTTTGATATGGTTGGGATTTTTGTAATAACCAATCCAAATTTTGTGCGCCACTTCTTCGGTTATCACCGAATTCGGGATTAACACTAAAGTTTGTTCGATCAAGTCCCCTTATTTTTCTTTTTATTATTGACGAGCGGCGAATACTCGGCTAACATTGATTGATCTCAATAGAAAACAGTTTTTAGTACGAACGCCGAGAATAAATATAGGTAACTTGAGTATTCGTATCCAACTGGTGGAACAATGTGTGGAAAATACATGGGCGCTGGGAAGTGGTCGATATCGAACGCGAAGTGGCGCGTATTTATTGTAACGGATTTTGCCGGTGTATATGATTACCCACGAAGGATGACGCAAGATAACTATTTCAATTAACTATCAATTACACAGGCAACTTTGACTATCAGACTTGCAATCGATAACATTCGTCGCCTATTGCCATATCACATCAACATTCTAGTTTGAGATGGTTGGACGATTTTGTGGCGCAAATTTGACTATTTGTCTAGACTGTAACTCACCGCAATCTGAGCGGTACATCGACTTAGTGGGTTTCGCTGGAGTCCATGTGTGACTAACACTATTTTAACCCTTTAAGCCCGTCCTGATTTTGCATTTCGAAAAATTAGCTGTTCGTCGCGGTGTTGAATTTGGAACGCTTGGGTGAGAATCGCGCTCGCTAGCCATTGAGACATACGTGTCGATAGGAAGGGTAGGTCCCCGCCGGGCGGCTACTTTTAGAAAAATTGGCAAAACGGGTGGAGATTAGGAAATATGTATCAAATTGGCAAAAAAATTGAGTCCCTAAAATTTGAAAATTAACACCCTCGGAGAATAACGATAACCAATTGCCCTTCCATAAATCATCGGACCTTCGACAACAATGCATCCTTTGCGTCGGACCTTTACTTCCTGAATTTACATTTCGAGTATCGGTGAACAATTATTGGTCGAGGTATCGAACTCCGAATGCTCTGGTGAAAGTCACGTCACCGTTTAATCATTGAGCTACACTAGAGCTATTGCACGGACCAATAAGGCTCCTCGCAAAGCGAGTGAACAATATGCGTGCAAAACTCGTCTCATTTATTTAGTGCAGGAAATTCAAACGTAGGTACACATGCGTCATATTAATTTTTGCATAACTCTTTACTTCCTGAATTCATTTACATTTTCGACTATGTATAAGCGATCATTGAGCGCTGCGAGTCAAACTCCAAACGCTCGGGTGAATGTTACGTTTACTTACCATTGAACTGAGCTACTACTCGGATCCTTAGTGATCCTCGCAAAGCGAGCGAACACAAGTACAATCATGCAGCCCAGTTCGAAATCAGTTACCACAATGCCGTGTAACGTAATCTGGTTGTTGTCGAACTGGAGGCATTAAAGGCCTAAGTCACGGTATAGAGCTCCGCGCTTGCTTAACTTAAATTATTTTGATTTATCTTGATGTCTGCTTACATAGTGAGCTAAGTTAATTTTTACTGGGACTGTCAGCATGGCTTTTAATCAGGGTCCCCGCGGGATCTCGACAATTTTTTCCCTGCAAAATTTCCCCATTTTTTCCCTGTTTTCCTGCAGCTCCTGTAAAAATTCAACTTGGACATATGAACACACAAAGGATATATCGCCTAAAATCATATGTATAAGCTGAAAATTATAGCGTTTCAGACAATATATTAGTGTGAAAACTAAAATATTAAAATTATATTAAATTTAGTTATAATATTGCAGAAGGTGCGACATTGCTGCAGCATGAAATCGGAGAAATGAGGGTCCTTGGTCTGAAATAAAAGAATAAAAAATCACAAATTTCCAAAAATATGTCAAAAAGCAACCCATTTCCAAAAAATCCCAAAATTTTTCCCTGCAGACGTCAAAATTTTCCCTGTTTTCCCTGCAAAAATCTATAATTTCCCTGTTTTCCATATTTTCCCTGTCGAGCGGGGACCCTGTTTAATAAGGAAAAATTAACAAAGCACTACATTTCATCACAATCGACTCCAACTGACACGGGCGGATCCAGAAATTTCTGACATCAGTTCAAATATCTGCAAAAACGGCTCAAGTGAGTTCGCCGCCTATTAGATACAATCGCAAGTTATTGATATTTATTTGCCCAAAATTTGAATACAACAACATATCCTGACGTCAATCAACATAATCATTCCGTGCGTCATTAACAAATATTACATAATCGCACAAAAATTATACATGTTAAGACGCCGTCATTGACGTACAATTCCTTTAAGTTGCTAAAATTTTAAATAATATGGATAGATCGTACCTTAAGAGGGTTTAGAGGTGCTTGCGTTAGCGTGGCCTTCTCCACACCTCTCCCAAATTACTTTTGAACTTGTCCAAATTTTGTGAAAAAACAGTGTTGTTGTAAAGCATATTCCACGGTGCGATGATACGACAAGAGAAGAAATGGCTACGAATGTTAATCCGTATGTTTGGGTGAAAGAGTTTCATCTCGGGACCCCTAGAATAATGGATCATGGATAATTTCAAAAATTACAACCTGACTGTAAGTCATAATTCACTGAACACAGAACATGCGTCTCCTCCAAGACAATGCATAACGAATACTCGCTATTACCTAGTTTTACGCAGCCTGTTGTGCCAATATTCATAAAACCATTGTTATGTAATAATAAGTTGGAACACCCAGAACAAACGGCAACATAGCGACCCTATGAGTGATGCTTTTAATTCGAAAAATTTCCTAGTTACGAGGAAATTTGCTCAGTGTTTGTAACGCCGTAACTCAAACTCGATGATGATCTACGAACACTGAAGCATTTACGTATTGATAAAATGTCTGTTTTGCCATGAACGTGTAAAAAGTTAGCATTCAGTTTGACGCAACGTGACATGGTCAGCGGCTCGGTTTTCGATGATGACATTACTACACTCTTAAAAATTAGCATTATTACAAGAAAATTTGCTCAGTGTTTGTAACCCAGTAAACTCAAATTCGATGATGATCTATGGAGACTGAAGGATTTACGTATTGATAAAATGTCTGTTTTGTCATAAACGTGTAAAAAGTTAGCATTCAGTTTGACGCAACGTGACATGGTCAGCGGCTCGGTTTTCGATGATGACAATACTACTATCTTAAAAATTAGCATTATATGTCATACATATATGTGTACAGTGTCATACATTATTTGTGTGGTCTGGTTTACATACACATTTTAAGTGCGACAGTTCATACATTTGTAATGTATGGATATCAAAACAATTTTGTATGGAATTTTATAAAGCGGTTTTCTCGTTTGTCTGAATTTTTAGATACGCTTGTATAAAAAATGTAATTGTAACTGATAGAAATTTAGCACTGTATTGTATGACATATACAACATAATGTAAGAATTTGCACATATATTTGTATCAAATAACATAACTGCATTGTATTAATTTGAATATTAGTTGTATGAAATGCAACATATACAATGTATGAATTTCAATATATATTTGTATGAAAAATAATATATGTATTGTATGAATTTTTATATTTATTTGTATGAGATTAAATATATTTAAAGTATGAATTTTAACACATTTTTGTATTAAATATGATATATCTAATGTGTGAATTTTTATATATATTTGTATGAAATAAGATACACCTAATGTATGAATGTTTATAGTTAACTGCTATTTTTGTACTAGTTTTTAATTTTATGATATATTTGCTTTATATGGCTTCAAAAAATTATGTTACAAAACATACATTTATTATCTGAAATTTTATACAAATTATGTGCAAATAATCATACATTTTTTGTATGCAATTTCATGCAAATCATGTACAATTTATCACATATATGCTGTATGGAATTTCATACAAAGCAATGTGTAACAAGTCATACAATTCTTATGTGTAAATTCATACAAAGGATATGTAAATAATCATACATATTTTGTCTTACAATTCATACAAGTTATGTAAAATGTGTCATAGTTTTATTGTGGTAAATTTGTTACAATTTATGTTGACATAATCATACATAATGTACAAAGTGGTACACAACTCATGTAGGATTTGTGCGCCATACAATTGCACGTACTTGGGTTAATTTTTATACAAATTGTAGCGAAATAATGTCACACAATAATTGTATGAAATTATCATACAAATTTTAAGCGAGTAGTCTGCAAGGGAGTAGCCGCGACCCCCCCTTTTGGTTCAACCCCAAACAATTTTATTTGAATGATTCCGGTTGAAAATCATGTCGGAAATTGTCCTAAAACTAGCCTCTCTCGCACTAGAAAAAATTTCTTTCAACCGTATTTTTGACCAAACTTCACATTTTTGTATTAAAATTCGCTATTTTGGCTACAGTTGCATTTTTACTTGTTTATGGCGTACTTAATATACCAATTCTGGACCCGTTTTCACATTTCTGAGCGCGACCCCTCCGGACCCCGTTTTAGGTACCCACTATGGGCCGCGACCCCCCCCCCCCTCTTTCAAAATAGCTACGCCCTTGATAGTCTGGCATCTACAATTACTCTGTTTTAAATAATTTGTAATGCATTGTGAACATAAAACAGTTTTAAAAGTCATACGTGCATCGATACTTCGTTTTTATTAGGGAGAGGCTAATTGTGGACAATATACATACATGTAATCGTAACTAATCACTGGCAATATACAACTCGTTTCTATCAGTAAACGATAAACTAAGACCGCAAAAAATTAGACGCCTACCAATCTATTCGTTACACATTCGGAGTTACTCTGTACTGTACTCTTCCGTAGACATTCATTGTGTCCTATTTAAATCAAATTTGGGGCTGAATACGTTTCCTTCACATTTATCGAAAGCATGGGTTTCACGTTAGAGTGCAGGGAAATGTCATTCTTTTCGTTTATACACTTATTGCTGCTATAAACTAGAAGTATGCATACAATCGAACACTGCTTAATAAAACAAACGTTATCAAACAAATGCCGCGCCGCACATGTTAGCAGAAAGTCTCTCTCAGGGTTATCAGCTGTTTTAACCTTTTACATAAATACTTTGTGACAACGGCAAAACGTGACAGTTCAGCCCAAAGAAGGCAATACTATGGTGGGGTTGGTGCTATATAATACCGCAGCGAGAATAGCCAAAATTGAATCACGCTACCTGAAATATTTTTTCACTAACTTGGATCGGAAAAGTGTTGAAGCGTGAAAATCCAAGTTTTGAACTCTAATATTTAATTTTGCATCTAATTTTTTATAATTTTATCGTCCCACTCAATCTGGCAACACAGCAAAATCGCAGCAAGCAATGTCGATATTTCTCACTTTGATCATGCACCCTTTAGTAGCCACGAAACTGGACGGTCCTAACCGAGCTAGGGCACACTGGCCGGTATAGTTAGTATTTCAAATTATATATGCCTTATAAATATTAATCGAGTTCCTGCTGAAGAGTGTGAGACTCTTCAGATGTCCCATATTATTGCCCGTGGTAAGTCGCGTTCATTTCGGTTATACGACCTTAAAACCTTGGTGCATTCCTTTTATTCCCCCCCCCGGTTTATGGTCTACCTTTGGGTCATATAAATATGGGTAAGGCCGAAATGGAACACGCGATGCATCGCATCGATAATGTGCCAAATCAGAAACCGGCGTCACACTATTCAGGCGAGTCGACCATCGTCGAATCTGGGTGATAGTAATCGAAAAATTCAAATGTAGAGGAGCAGGAGGTTATTTGAAACAGGCTATTTAAATATTTTTACAAAAGATCTTCTCGGTTAGCCTTCCCAGCCCGAATTTGGTCAATCTCGAAGATACGAGGATAATTTTAGTACCGGTCGACTGAGCTCGACGAGCTGGTTCAGAAAATATCCATTTCAGCCATTTTTATGACAGAATGTTCTTTTTGATTTTTAGGACAAAGTTCTCGATAATTCGAACGGCCTTGATGAGCTGATCGAGTTGATGAGCTGGTGGTAAAATTAGGTTCAGCCATAACGGGTTAACAACTTAGGCGTAGATAATGCCTTAGGATATCACATATATAGAAATAACTCTTTTACACATTTTTTTGAAAAATTTGGGTATCAAGGGTCACTGGGAACCGAAAAAACCAAAATAAAATTTTATCAGCAAATTGCTAAAATGGATATTTTCTGAACCAGCTTGTCGAGCTGAGTCGAATGGTACTTGAATTATCAATGTATCTTCAAAATTGACCAATTTTCGGCTGAGCGGGGGACTACCAGAAAAGACCACACACGTTTGCATGTATTTTGCTTTACCCGAAGATAGGATTGCCAAGGTGTATGTATACCGCAGTTGCGATTCACATATATACTTCTCAAGTAAAAAATTTATCCCGTCGTGTGGTTAACGACTCTAGTTCTCAGGAAACCTTCAGAATGACTAGGCCAGAAACGACAAAGGAAGCATAACATAATTAAACACAAATTATGTGACGGTAAACCACAATACTATGCTCCGCTGTTCATAAAGTCATTATCGTCAATTCTCGATTACACAGTCTGTATGTATGCAGATTCAAAACATAAAACATTGATTAATTGTCCTAACGGTTGTTCACACGTTCATATTTTCAGCTCAAAATTAACTGACCCTTGATCAAAACTTGTGGCTACAATATGTAACGAAAAACCAATGACAAACTGTGATCCTTCAGAATTTGAATATGTATAGTTGTTGAAATTTTATTCTAAAATTTTCAATGTTCTGAAAATGTTTGGCTCTTCAAACATTTGAACAGTGATCACACGTTCAAATGCTAAAAAAATGCTTACAAATACCGAGATCAGATTTTAAGCTAAACATGAACATGTGAATGCATCTTTACAGTGTCAAGAACACCGGCTTGCAAAAACCCGAAGTGAACATCAGTACACGTAATTCGATAAGTATATAGATAATAAACGTATATATAGCCAGCAAAAATCATGCCTTTGTTATGTTTAACTTTCTGGCTCAATCAAGATCACCAAAAGTTCGATTCATTAATGTTATCACTATCATTGATAACACCACTAATGCCACAGCTCAATGCTGAAAACTCATTGGGCGACTCTTTTGGCTCGGCTAAGCATTCTTCTGAAATCGACGCAGCAAGGAGAGTATTCGAATCGTTCCCATTGCTAAAACCACCGCCCGGCGAGACAGCAGCTCCAGTTGTGGCGGTTTTTTCTTCTTCAGGTATTGTAGGTAACGATTCGGTACTCGTCATGCGACGGCTTTTGCTCCAGCTTCCACTTCCGCCACCGCCAATTCCGCTAAACATGCCACACGGAAGCGACAAACTGCGTTGCCGCGGCGGTACCGCGGTAACAAACAACTTGAGCTCCGGGTATGACATTAAGCGTCGCTGCTGATGTCGCTGCTGCGCAAATACGTCGCTCAGCGTTGTAGTACCACCGCGGGTATGGGCTTTTCGATGATGTAGCGGTGAGTTGTCAAGTGAGCGGGACAAATAGCGACGACGACTCGGGTCAGCACTTTTACTGCTACAGCTGCTGCTGCTGTTACCATCGGTCGTTGTATTATTGTCACTATCACCTTCGCTATCATCATTGTCGGCATCATCGTCGTTATCGACTTCTTCGATTTCAGCCAAAACAGTTGGCTGCAGCGCACGAAACCGACTACAAGATCCGCGTGGAGATCGATTGGCTCCTCGTGACGAGTTTCCGCTTGAAACACTGCCGCTGCTGCATTCTGAGGACGGCGTTGTTGATTGATCATCTCTACTGTTGACCGGTGTCAGTGACGCCATATCGGTTGTTATCGAGGATGGTGATTGATAATAATCACCACAACTGTCGAACGAACTAGAAACCGCTGTCGGCTCCAACTCCAATTGTTGGCGATTGTTAGCAGCAGCTATAATGCGTCGCGATCCGTTTTCTTCCACTTGTCGGCGTCGATTTGCGTCCCACGCTGAGCATGACTGCGCTGCTGCTGGTGGTGAATTGTTGAATAAGCGATCGTGTTGCATTGATCCTAAATTGAGTTTTTGAAGAGCTTGTTGCGGATATGATTCGTTGAACGAAAGAGACAACGGGTTTCGTTGGCCTATAAATAAATATACGACGTATATATATCTCTAGTGGCTCGGTTAGGAGAGCGTGAAAGTTCTGATCGTAAAGGTCGTGTGTTCGAATCCAGGCTGGGATGAATATTTCTATCCCTTTTTGTATCCCGTTTTAGTTATATCTCTCTTGCTTTCTGCAGCCCGGATACTCCAACACTGTGTAAAACTAGACCCTTGTTGCGAAGATAAAATAGGTCCTTGGATGTTCGGAAATTTACGCTGTTCAAAAAAGGCGAATTACAATCAGTGTTTGAAAACATATTTTGAAAAAATAGGTGAAATTTTCATGTACATAGGTTGCTGATTTGCATTTGTTTGCACATATGTGTCATGTTTGGGAATTTTATTGCACATACAAAGTTCGTTAGACTTCGCGCTAATTTTACGTTTTCTATGTCGCGTCAACTGCAGTACTACGAAAGCTAGTCGAAGGTATTATAACTGATTAGCAAACGATTACTGATATTTCGTAAACGAATCTTGAGCATATTTTTCTGATCACCTCGACTGTTTAGATCGCGTTGACGCGGGGTCTTTCCTAGAAGCCACCAGCGCGAAATTGGTCAAATTTGAAGATACAGTGAAAATTTTGGTACTACTCACTTCAACTCAAGAGTGGGCTTAGAAAATTGCTATTTCAAATGTATATTTAACAAAAAATATTCCATTTTTGTCCAATGGTTTGATGTTTCGTTAGTACCTAAATTTTTCGAAAAAAATTTTCTCGATAAACGTATAATCATATATATATATATCAATGAACTCGCATAGACGAGAAGAGTCGATAGGTGTTAAAATCCGCTGAATCGGTTCATGGATTAAAGAGTTATTTCCACACTTGTGAAATGCTAAGACTAACTCGGTTAAGCTTTGAACCGACTGAGCTTAGCATTATTTGACTCATAGTGCCATTGGAATGATAAGTCTGAGAAAAAATTTTTATGAATGGGTACAAATTTGGATTATGAATCGTACAAATTATGAATAGATATGAGTACGAATGCAGAGATTGCATAAGAATGTGTGTGAACTTTAGATATGTAGGGGTACATGGGCGTAGCTAGGAAAAATATCCGGGAGGGGGGAATGGTCTGACTCAGGCCGAGATCTTGTGACTATGAGTACATGTGGATAACTTGTATGTGCCATATTGTCGTTAGGTAGAATAGTGTGTCTTTGCCCCGCAGGGCCAAATTTTAGACTTTTAAAGTGAAAAAAAGCAATTTCCAGGCTAAATCTCAATCTCCGACAAAAAAGTGCAGGCCAGCTGGGAAAGTTTTTTACTAAGGGGAGACCATTGGTAATTTTTGAGGCCAACAAAAAGTTCGGCGGGAGGGGGGAATTCCCACCTTCCACCCTGGATAGCCATAGCTTCAAAGATCGTATACATGCAAACGAATGGCAGAGCGCGGATTTAAAAATATATATTGGTATGATAAATTCTTAAAAAGGGTAAAAAAGCGGTGTACTATGAACAATGAACTACGTATGTATAAACTATAGCCGGGCACATACATCTCGTCAATATTTGCATCGGCATAACGAAGTTTATGTAGGAAAAATAAAGCTGCAATCAGCCGATTGTGAAAGTAAGACAACGATGTTACCTACTAAACTTTTTGATGATAAAATAATTAAGCCCCTAAGTTTTGCTGATAAAATAATTAAACCCCTAAGTTACCGTTTTTATGTGTAGCAAGCAGGTAGACTGCATGTGGTAAGACTCAGTCGGTATATCATTTGCTGAAGCATAACCATTTTGATGAAAACGATGACAAAATTTTAGTTTAGCATATGTCAAGATATCTAGAAACAAATGATATCGGAATTTAGCAACTTGGAATTACATGAAGATATCCCTTGCGAATTTTCGGTAAACGAACGTCAGACTATTTGTATCCTCGACTTAATGCTGGAAGCAACCATTGATAGTAAGTTGGCTGCCGCTTTTTGATATATACGGGATAACAATTTTAGTACAATATTTGTGACTCAAAATTTATATCAAGAATGTATATTGATACAATCACTAGAAACACTCAATACTTAGGTTTGTTTCCAAATTTCCGTGATCAGTCTTTGTTCTGTACCTTAGGAAGACAGATATGGCCATCAAAACCTACAATCTTTCAACTGCGTTTGAATAGGCCACAAAAGAAAAGTATGGATATCTGTTTTTAGACCTCAAACCTTCTACAGAAAACATATGTACTTGCAAAGTATCTTTCCGGACGATGAAAAACTCTACGTATATATTCTCAATAAAATTACCTTCATACGAATTTTAATCTATTTGTCATTTACTATTGAGAAAAATATATATGTTTAAAATTTATAAACGAAAGTTCTCCACCTGTGATATCATTAGTAATACAAGTAGATCACCGATTTCTCTGTTACGAGCATTTTCGGAGAGTGCATATAATACAATATCTCAAACAAATGAAAAGCGAAATATTCTTAAAACAATTGCAAGCAAAAGATTGTCACGGGCTAAAACCGTAAGCGTTTGAGGCCTGTATTAGTAAATTTCTTAACAAATTTTTACGTAAAGTATTATAGATCGTAACATGGTTGGTGGTCCGGTCAATTTAATCTTAAATGTAGCAATATAGAAGTTGGTGGTCCGGTCAATTTAATCTTAAATGTAGCAATATAGAAGTTGGTGGTCCGGTCAATTTAATCTTAAATGTAGCAATATAGAAGTTGGTGGTCCGGTCAATTTAATCTTAAATGTAGCAATATAGAAGTTGGTGGTCCGGTCAATTTAATCTTAAATGTAGCAATATAGAAGTTGGTGGTCCGGTCAATTTAATCTTAAATGTAGCAATATAGAAGTTGGTGGTCCGGTCAATTTAATCTTAAATGTAGCAATATAGAAGTTGGTGGTCCGGTCAATTTAATCTTAAATGTAGCAATATAGAAAGATATGCAACAAAAAATGCTCATCTATTGCCCACTATCCTGAAATTTAACTTACCATTGCTATGCGATAAGCTAAGATATAAAAAGCTTGTCACATATGACATTGAACTACACATCGCCATAAAATTGAAAATTGTTCTGTAATTTATACCAGTGGTAATGTAGTTATAACTAGATGCAAATCATTAAACCATTTTGATGAATATGAAAGAAGTATATAATAGTCTTAGCATAATTGAGATGGGTAGCAATAGTGAACGGTAAAAATGGTAGTTGTTGTGGTTTGCGACTTGGAGGAGCGGTTTGTAGAGTTTCCAACACCTTTTTGATGAATATGGAAGAAGTATATAATAGTCTTAGCATAATTGAGATGGGTAGCAATAGTGAACGGTAAAAATGGTAGTTGTGTGGTTTGGGACTTGGAGGAGCGGTTTGTAGAGTTTCCAACACCTTTTTGATGAATATGGAAGAAGTATATAATAGTCTTAGCATAATTGAGATGGGTAGCAATAGTGAACGGTAAAAATGGTAGTTGTTGTGGTTTGCGACTTGGAGGAGCGGTTTGTAGAGTTTCCAACACCTTTTTGATGAATATGAAAGAAGTATATAATAGTCTTAGCATAATTGAGATGGGTAGCAATAGTGAACGGTAAAAATGGTAGTTGTGTGGTTTGCGACTTGGAGGAGCGGTTTGTAGAGTTTCCAACACCTTTTTGATGAATATGAAAGAAGTATATAATAGTCTTAGCATAATTAAGATGGGTAGCAATAGTGAAAGGTAAAAATGGTAGTTGTTGTGGTTTGCGACTTGGAGGAGCGGTTTGTAGAGTTTCCAACACCTTTTTGCGCTACTTCAGTTAGAGTATTCGATGTGATTCTGCCACAAAAATATACAAACATGGAAGAAAATAAAACTGAATATTATGATGATAGCTGATGAAAGAATTCAGTTTCCACAGTGAGTGGTAAACCGTTGATAATCTTCTTACTATTTTAAATCTGGTTAGACTCTCAAATTAACATTTGCTATGAATCCTACTAATAATAAAATAGTTACCATCTACTGTTTGAATCAAGCGGAAATAAAGTTATCCAGAACACTGCAAATATAATTGTTTGGTGTTCAGACACAAGACTTGAAAAACGACAAACATGGTAAAAACCAGTGTGTTGCCCCAGAATATAGTAAAGCAAAACTTATATTAAATTTTTTTGTACACAATAGATTAATATATGGTCGAGATAAACCACTGTTGCATACAATATCAGATGCAAGGATTATATACTTTGAAATATAAACTCAATGACTGCATGTCTAAGGTTTTAAAATTTCAAGTTGTTGACTGCGATTTTAAAGGTATTTCAGTTTTTCCCAGGTACAAAAATAGTAATTCGATTGTGCCTTTAACAAATTTATAATATCATATCCGAAAAAATAAAAAGGTTCTAACGCTAAGCATTAAATCCCCGAAGCTTCTTAGTGCAGTTACGGTGAAAAACGTTGCATCGAAGAAATCGATCAAGCCGAAAGAAAGAAAATGCCTTAGAAAAGAAGAAAAACACGTCTAAGAAAGCCAAAAGAAAAAAATAGCAAACTTGTGCAAACGAAATTTTTTTCACGTTTGTCAGGAAAAAGCGGAAAAGCCCCTGTAGCTACGCCCCTGATACTACGTATATATTCTTTCCAGCCCACTGTTATCTAAACGTGTAGCAGTGAGTGACTCACACAGCCGTCAACCGCGCGATCCACAGTTCAACCTTATTCTTACCTGTTTGCTTGGCGGTGCAGTGCATCAGTGGTATGGAGTTGTGGGCATACGGCGAGGCTTCGTGTTGTTGTTGTTGTTGTCCAAATAGGGCGGCTGTCATCGAAGTCGGTGAACTACTAGACGGCCAGCCACCAGCGGTAAACGGTGTTGACGACGATCTTGCCGATACGACAGCTCCAGCAACCGGGAAACGTTGCTGCTGTCTTTCAAGTACCATCATTTTAATAATTTACTGTTGTACCAAAAGGGATAAGTGTAGCTGATAAAATTGTTTATTGACAAGAATAAAAAAACATAAAACATTAACTTTATAACCTTCAATTAAGAATATAATTAAAGGCATATGTATATACGTTTGAAAAATATAACAAACTAATAGGTTTCTTTAGGAAGGCAGCTAAGGTTTCGATATCGATTCACAAATAGTAATTTTCTCAGAGTCACTCACATTGGTACACGTCGCACACAAATCAATGAACGACTGGCTCTAAAGATAGTGTAACTTTACCCTAGGCCATATTATAGATTAATCCAGGGGCCGCTGCGGCGTTAGATTGAAGTTTTCAAAAAAGGCGAAAATTTCGCGTAGGAAAATAGTCTCATCTCCATGCACTTGTCGGATTACGAGTGCTGCTTCAACATTTACCTTTCACGACATCTATTGTAATTGTGACAAAAATGTGCACTTTATAATTAAATTACTTAGCTAGTCACGTATATATTTATGTTATATATGAACGGTCTATTTTTTCAGGGACACTGTGCCTTTCAACCCAACGTTCCCAGCGCAGCATCTGGTTATCAGTTTTATAAAAAGCCCGCTCAAGCTAAACAATGGGCCCAATGGGAATCGAACACCGGACCTTGAGCATGCGGAGCAGACTTGCTAAGTGATACCCACTACACGATGGGCTCGCTTGAAGCTGTTGGAAATTGCTGAGGTTATTATACCAAGCAAATTAATGCTTTCGCTAGCAGTTATCGTTATATTGCGTGATAACTAGAGAGAGGACGATTCGACAGACTGAAGACATTTATTGGAAAGGTCAGGAACGAATGAAGACTAGGACACATTTCGCGGTGATTGTATTATTAACAAGTCAAAAATAACATGATTATGTTTCATCTGTGAGATTTTTCCCAATGACTGTAGCACTTCATATACTATTCATTCGAACCGCATTGAGCTGTTCCGAACAGTGCAGAAATCAGTTGAATTGATTCCTATGTTAAAGAGTTATATTTATTTATATAAAAGCCATGGGTGTTTTCTATGATACTCCCCAGCACGAAATTTGAGCCATTTTGACATTTGAGATGAAGACATTTATTGGAAAGGTCAGGAACGAATGAAGACTAGGACACATTTCGCGGTGATTGTATTATTAACAAGTCAAAAATAACATGATTATGTTTCATCTGTGAGATTTTTCCCAATGACTGTAGCACTTCATATACTATTCATTCGAACCGCATTGAGCTGTTCCGAACAGTGCAGAAATCAGTTGAATTGATTCCTATGTTAAAGAGTTATATTTATTTATATAAAAGCCATGGGTGTTTTCTATGATACTCCCCAGCACGAAATTTGAGCCATTTTGACATTTGAGATGAAGACATTTATTGGAAAGGTCAGGAACGAATGAAGACTAGGACACATTTCGCGGTGATTGTATTATTAACAAGTCAAAAATAACATGATTATGTTTCATCTGTGAGATTTTTCCCAATGACTGTAGCACTTCATATACTATTCATTCGAACCGCATTGAGCTGTTCCGAACAGTGCAGAAATCAGTTGAATTGATTCCTATGTTAAAGAGTTATATTTATTTATATAAAAGCCATGGGTGTTTTCTATGATACTCCCCAGCACGAAATTTGAGCCATTTTGACGCAGGTTGTCAGTGCGGCTCGAATGCTATATAAAATGATACATTAGAACAAGGTTACTTCGAAAACTTTCGATAAAACCACAAGTGCGGGAGGGGGATGGCTGTGGCTGCACCCAACCGCCGTAAGAATACAGATATATGGGGCATAAGCGTGAAATATACAGGAGAATAAAAATAAGCATTAAAGAGATTAGCCGAAAAGAGGTCCGCCAATATCGTACCCCTATCGCAAACAAATTCCTGGATCACCGCTGTGCCAAAAAATGCACATTTAAAATTCGATGTATCCCGATTTGCCAGAGTTTTCAATTGCAACTTGCTGCAGACAACACTTTTTCAAAGCAATTCAAATTCAGATCAAATTTTGAGCTGGAAATCTGAACGTGCGAACGCACTTTATCATTAAACACTGGCGCGAGGAAAAAATTGTTGCAGACTACAGATAGTAGTATTATATATATGCAGCTACTGTTTTAAAGGAAAATGGTTTACAGACGTTGGTCTACTACATACATGCTCACAGGAGAGAAGGAGTATAACCCTTCTGAGGTTCGCCTCGCTTCTTGGGGCGACAGCGATCCCCCTGAGAGGGAGCCCGATCTCTGCTGAGGCTCCGCTTCCTCCCATCCGCGCGGCAAATTTTCATTGAAAAAATTGGGGGAAATTGGCAACAATCAGGGAGAAATTGCAAAAATTCAAAAAAATTCGAAAATTTATCCCCTGAAAACCCACCGCCGGTGGGTTGATCACTGCGAAGGGAAGCCGAAGGCCTCCTGGTCTGAAGCACTCGCTATCTCCTGGGAGCTTGAGCAGGTTTGGTCTAGTAGCAGTAGCCAACATTTATGGCAAGGTGAAGTTACAGATCGAAATAGCGCTGACATACGCACCACCGACGTAGCCAGGATTTTAAAACGGGGAGGGGTCGCATATTGAAAGGAACGGTCACATAAACACGCATTTTTCGCACCTCCAAAATCATCGCGAAATCTTGCAAACAATCCTATCGGAAAAGGGAGTTGCGACCCCTACATCGGCAGATTTTAAAAAGACTCAAGTTTCTAAAATACTACATATTTCATTATTTGATCTAATATACCACACCACTCCTATCTACCTCTGCCAAATAATAAGCGAGGCTTTTTACCAGACGCATATTCGCCGGACAAAAATGTGGTGCCGCTACCATAAAGTTGAGGAGGCGGCCTTAAGGCGGTCTTTTTTCTCGAAAAATGAGGGGCAGTCCGCAGCCCCCCGAGTGCTAAGCCCTTGGTTTTTACCATATGATAAAACCCTGTATTATGTCAAGTTTTCCCCTCCCTAGCGGATCATGCATATATATAACTTTCCACATTTCGCCGATCACAGTTTTGCGCCAAGTCTAATTGCTGCCCATTCACGCCATAAAAGGAATATGCTCTTAAGATTCTTTGAGAGTATGCTATTCAGTAGTGAGGAGGCGGTGAGGCACACTCAAAACTGGGGCACTATTGGAAAATTGCAAGGGCTGGTGAGCACCCCCAACACCCCTTTGCCACAAGGTACTCATGTCAAGTTTTTACAGCCCCAACTATTAGGCATGATCCGAAATTCAGTCACTGTCACTTCTTGTTCTAGACCTGTTGATCTACTTAAAAAAGTATGCGGTTACCTAAAAATTGTTATCTCGGCAGAGCTGCCGTTAGGGTCCCAGTATGCCCCAATTGGGCGGCGGGGTGGCACTCACCAGTCAAGCGACCTCTCACAAAATACATTTTTCTTCTGTCGCATGAAATCATCTCAAACTGAACCATTTACGGATTCAATATTTTCAAATTTGCAGCAGTTATGCTCTCACACCCCACATATTTGTGGATTTTTTCAATTTTATACTTTAATCGGACAAACATTTGAATTAGTTTCCACAAAATTTCTTTCATAAAATGTAATACTATGGAGAAGAGACGACGCCACGGGCTGTTAGTGCAATAGGGGTTACTCGCGCGATAGTTTAGAGCGGCACAGTCATAGTATCGTTTGGTGGTAGGGGGGCGCTCGCACCATATTTTGGAGGGGCCACACCCACATGCTAGCGCCGACCCTGCATCATGTAACCAAACTAGAATAAATTTAAACCTAAAGCATGGCCAGATGAATGCTTTCATGACTAAAAAGTCAGGCAAAAACAATTGACAAAACATAAAAGGAAGCCTAATTCAGAACGCCTAACGAACGAACGAACGAACGAGCGAGAAAACCTTTGAAAACCAGATTAATAATCCAAATGAGAAAAAAATAGTTTTCCGATACCCCACGCTAGTTATATACAACAAGCACAACAACATTATTTCATCCAACCTAGGATGTAGATATTACGTAGTAACCGTGTTTGTCAATTCGGGTTGGTAAACAAACTATTGAAAAGAATGCGTAGCATCAGAGATATTATTTCAATCAAAATATATAACGCAGTAAACGAAAAAATAAACAACAACAAAATACAAAATGCCGATCCATCGGGCTTCTTCTCAAAAGAAGAAACAACCAAGAAATTTGATGACGTTGCATAAAAGTTAAAATACTTATCCACCTGCACATACATAAGAAACAAACACTGAAAAAAAAAGAGAAAAAAAAAAAGCCCCCACGCCAGACCACAAACCCCAAGGGCCCCTCCGCTCCCTGCAGCCAAAAGCGAAGAAAGACATATTTCAAAGTGCTGAATTGTTTTCAAACAAACAAACAAAATTTGCCTTTAAGAATTATGGTAGAGCGGTACCATCATGGCCTAGAATCCGCTCCCTGCAGCCAAAAGCGAAGAAAGACATATTTCAAAGTGCTGAATTGTTTTCAAACAAACAAACAAAATTTGCCTTTAAGAATTATGGTAGAGCGGTACCATCATGGCCTAGAATCCGCTCCCTGCAGCCAAAAGCGAAGAAAGACATATTTCAAAGTGCTGAATTGTTTTCAAACAAACAAACAAAATTTGCCTTTAAGAATTATGGTAGAGCGGTACCATCATGGCCTAGAATCCGCTCCCTGCAGCCAAAAGCGAAGAAAGACATATTTCAAAGTGCTGAATTGTTTTCAAACAAACAAACAAAATCGTTTATTAAGCATATATACACATACTAGTAAGTGGTAAAGTCAGCGGTAACGAGGTTTGCATGGGGAGTTAAGGCCGTCAAAGCGAGCTCGAAACTTAGGAAATGGCTTTCTTAGCTAAAAAAATCAGACTGGTGATACTCTAGGAAAGACCTTTATGGCCTTACTGGCTATAGGTGGCGTTCACTAAGCGTTGACGCTTCTCTATTGCGCCTCACTGTTATATTTTGTTTGTTGAATAAACGTTGTTTGTGGGTTTGTTATTTGATTCCATCTAGACACGCCCTTAGCGACCCCACACATGTAAACACATCCATAGCGAGAGGGGCGCAACACCTCCCCCAAGTTCGATTTCGAACCACATGCTCTGCTCAAACAAAATCGTCACATTCATTTTCCCATTCACGCATATATAAGCCTAATTTGGAGCCCCGTTTGATAGTCCCTCTCCCCCGCGGCGTGGCGGGGCAATGCCCCCACCCCCCCCCCCCCTGGCTACGCCTCTGCCCCCGCCACCATCGGCTCCCAACTTAGTTCCTCTGGCTCCGGTTCTTGACTAAAATAGCTTCGTACATTCTTTGGTACAACAGCGTAGGAAATTTATTTGTTTGTTGTTATCACTCTTATTTAAAGTTATAATAAACATATAAATAACAATAAATAATTACATATACAAAATGTGTAGCAGTGTGTGTAGTGAAATAAAACTAAATTTATCTATTCAGTTTGTTTATATTGATAGTTTAGATAGATGTATATCTTATTAGATTTGTTAAACGAGGACGTACGTTCAAAATTGCATTTTATCATTCGGGTGAAGTATTAACTATGAACAATAGCAACAGAAAACAGCAAAACTGCTGCAGAGCAGTGCTGCAGTGCATTGTTGCGATGCTGTTGCGCTGACCGAGTTGCATTTAGCATTTGTATAGTCAGTAACTAACTGCGTCGCAAGTTTTGGCTCATTAAGTCAGTGGCGCAGGTTTCTTTTGAAGTTTGGAGATGTGGAAATCTGTGGCGAAAGCGAGAAATTTGGGAGAATATTTAGGCTGGGTTTTTGGCCATAGGATACGTATACCAGTGGCGTCAGCAGACTTTTTTCAGTGGGGGGGGCAAAGCAGGGGCAGAAGAGTTAGGTGGGGTGGCAAGCAGTAATGCCACTCTAAAATAAAACAGTTTGATATTTTAGCTTATTTTACACCTCATACGTTCATACCTTCCTACAATACCTCCATAACTAACGCTGTATATCACCATTACTGGACTTACGGTACATTATCACTTATTTTATCGCTTATCTATGCACTTATCAAATTGTTAATAACGTGCTCATTGTTCTATCACTGATATTCAGAGGTTTAAATCAAAGCAATTCGACTATTCTTATGTTGGGCTGCAAATTGATCTACAAATTCTTCGAGATTCAGCTTTTTAGCACGTTCATAATTGATCGCCAGTAAGCCAAGATCACTAAGCTTCGTCGTTGACATAGTATTTCGGACGAAGGTCTTGATGAGTTTCATCGCTGAAAACGAGCGTTCAACCGAAGAAGTTGTAACAGGAAGGACGACTGATATGACCGCGATCTTATAGAGTTCGAAAAACGCCATATTGTATGGTTCAAGGAGGTTCACGAAATCGATATTTGCTTTGAGATTCATATCGAAACGACCAAGACCAAGATTGATGAATTTCATGCGAAAGGTCTTCTGTATTACAAGAGTAATGTTCGGCCAGCGGAATAAGAGTTTTAAAATCCAAAAATTTTGGACTTCGGGGGTTCAAAGCTTGCACCCCATTCAAGATGTGGCAGTTCTCCCTGCAGAATCTGCGCTTGAGCTCTGACAGTAAGCAGTCGATTATCGGAAGATAAACCGAATTTCGAAATACCTCGGGACTACCATCTGTGCGGGCACCTACTGTTGACTCAACGAAAGCGGACGCAGCTTCCAAGTGCTTCGGCATTTGGCGTTTGCGCTTAGCTCGAACAGTGAAGTGGATCTGACAAGATTCTGCCAGCCCCTTCGCTTCTTGTACACATCGGTCAAAAGCTGCTTGCTCTCTGGCGCTTTCTAGATACCGTATCCATTCCGTGCTGAGATCTGAGGCTGCCGCCAGGTCGAGTTCAGTCGCTTGAAGACTCTTCGAGAACGCAGAAGATCTGCCGAGTAGCTCACAAAACACTGTTAGTAGTATGAGAAATTTAGCGTCTATCATCCCACGGAGGCCTCGTGCCTCTATTGAGCGAGCATTTCGTTCTTCGGAAAGCTCGTCCAATAAAGCGATGATGACGGAAATTCGATCACGAACTGTACGGCATGCGTCAACCCGGCAACTCCATCTGGTGTCCACTAGTCGTTTCAGTTCCCGAGGCTGATCATTTGGGTGCTTCTCTCGTTGCAGCTTGAGCCATTTGGCATGGACGTAAGAGCCTGAGACGAAAACGTAAAGCTTTTCGAGCAGTACAAAAAATTCATCGGCCTCCACAACTGATTTGGCTGCATCCACTAAGGCCAGATTAAGCTTGTGTGCATGGCAGTGGACGTATATTGCTTTGTCGGCACGATCCTTGATGAGCTTCTGAACGCCGTTGACAGCACCGCTCATAACACTGGCACCATCCATGCCTTGTCCAATCAAGGCTCCTAGGTCCAGCCCGAGTTCACACAGCGATGTGATGACTGAGTTTGCGAGTGCAGCTGCGTCCAGCCCATCTGGGTTCTTAAATTCGACGAAACATTCGTTGACCTGCTTATTGAAGTAATAACGAATCACCAGGCTCAGGTGCTCTTTTTTAGACACGTCTTTGCTTTCATCAACTTCGATGGAATAAAATTGCCCTGATTTTACTTCGGCTACGATTTGTTTGCGTACCATGTCCGCCAGCACCTTTATAACCTGGAATAAAAATCCAGAAACACATTGCGGGAATCTCCCGCTAAAGGTTTCTAAAGCTAAAATCGTTCAAGTTATATGGTGGTGTGCAGGATTCCGTCACTGTTGAATGGTGAAATTTTAAGCTGCATTAGCTTAGATTAGCTTAATGTAATACTGTGTTCGCCATAAACGAATCTAGTACAAAAATATGCAAGCTAATGCCATTTCGACCTTGGGTAGCACTAACAGACGCCACATCGTAACATTTCCGTGACTATAGCCAATCGATGGTGTTTCATTATAACCGTCATTAAGCACAGTTTAAGTTCTTTTTTAAAATGAACAGTAGTTTAAGCACTTTTTGTTTTAAGCACTTTTTTGTTTTAAAGGGCTTTAAAAAGGATTACATGAGCGGAGCGCCATAAATTAGGTACGCACCCCTCATAAAACATACCCGTGGCATTATTTCAGGTATATGTGATTGTGATATTTTAAGCCAAATCTCAAAGTTAAACATAATGATAGAATACTGCTATTAGGGTGCAGTAGCTGGTTAGCAATAACAGCTGATAATGTTCATAATTGTATTTAATTATTAACTAAATTATAAAATTCATTAATATGTTCATAATAATACCTCATTTTGAATGGCCGCTGACGTGTATTTAGCGTTGGCAGGCCCACTTTGTAGCTTTTGCTTCACAATTGGATCATGATTTGCAATCAGAGCCATGATTGTTTGAAAATTGCCAGGGTTGTCCTCGTTGACTGCCATATTTTCTCTGTGACCACGATGCGCGAGTTTCTGTGTAGCAATCACTAGCAAAACTTCGCCAATTGCTTTGACGTAGTGGCGATTACTGGAAACCAAAGCATTGTATTGTTCCGACAGTTGCGCCTGAACAGTACCTGAAACGCGCTGCGCGTTGTATATTAAGCATTTGTGAAGTTTCTACCACTAAACTATATATGGCAACAGCCATAAGGCAACAATAGCTACTAAACATAACCTAAAACTATAACTTTAACCAATTGAAGAATATAACCACAGTGTATATTATTGTGTTAACCCCTTCCCCTATTGTATAAGTAAAATGCTGCGGTGATCAGTGTACCGTGTTGGTCTCATTTATGTCAGTCGGATGGACTCAGTCATCATGTTATGGGTCATTGATAATCTATCTTGATAAGCGACACAATTACATCGACGAATAATCATTATTTGGACAGTAGACACACAATACACAACATGAAATTAAACTGAGTTGCTTACCTTGTTTTTCAAGCATTGCTTTATAATCGGCCCACGACACCATGGCCTGAACATGATGTTGAGATTTTCGATGTTGTGCAAACCCGGCGTTAGAATGCATTGCTTTCTTCCAGTTCCGAAAACCTGTTGCTGTGAACGACTTGTCCGCTTCGCTCCCAACGTTAGGCTGTGGGAAATGGCGGCACGCGAAGCAGAAGGCAGCGTCAGTTGACTGCGAGTATTCAAGCCATGGAAAGTTCTTGAACCACTGTGCGTGGAAGCTCCTTTGAGGCTGTTTTGGCCCTGATCCTTGCTTGCTCTTTGGGTATTGCTGCAGTTTTCTCTGTTTTGGACCGTCGTCCGGATTGTGAGATATATCTGCAATAAGGTATTTACCTATCTCAGTCATCCTACAAAATGATGATAGACTAGTTCAAAATACCAAACTCGACTGATTAGGTATCTTCAATTAGATAATTTTATTTTGATCGCGAGTATGTATTGCTTAAATTTGCTGTATTGCAAAACGTTGATAACATCTTTGTACTAGATTCGTTTATGGCGAACACAGTATTACATTAAGCTAATCTAAGTTAATCTAAGCGAAAATGTATACATGGGTCCTGTGATCAGAATCAGAGTCTGCCTTCGTGGCAGATAACACAGATAACTGCTTTTAAATCTGCTCATATGACTGCTCGCTTATCCGAAATTGTTACGCGTTTTTAAAATCGTTCCTGATTTTGAAACTAGCGAGCTTTGTGTAGTTATATGTGTCCCTAAGACACAGGATCGGACACCGTTATAAATTGTGTTTTACGTAGACGTTTGTCTGTAATTATCAGAAGCAACAAGCGAAATATGCTTAAATTAAACACAGCTATTAATGCTACTCCAAATAAGCAAAATAACGCATTGTAGCCGAATATAACACGCACTGGCCCTTGGGAAAATCATACAGTTTGTTTTATTCATTCGGGATATGTTTCCCGTAAACTATAGCTAACAACAAACTGCGGACACTGCCTTACCTGTGACCTTTTCTTCATCTATTTCGACATCAATTTCGGCCTCAAAGTCCAGTTCGGTGTCTGTTTCGTCTTGGTCATCATCTCCGCCCTTGTCGATATCACTGATATTGATCGCGTCGTCAACTGGCACCGATTCAAATTGTTCAGTTGGTTGACTGGCTGTTTCTGCAGCAGGGCTTGCGACCTCTGCAGATCGAGAATCGTCAGCACCAAATAGTGACGCCAGGGATTGTTGTCGAAGACGCTTAGTTGGTATTGGATCCCGGGAGGGATCGCTATCAGACATGTCGCTCAGTACAATCAAAACGTAAAACTAATTATATATAGTACTAATTGTAACTTGCTAAAAGTAGAACAACAGTATAGACGTTATAAGGTAAGATGTGCAATACCTTAATAAAGCTACCTTAGTTCGGTATATATTTCTCATTTTTATTTCTGGAATTTTCACCTAAATATTTCTGATGCGCCACGGACTCATGCTGCCCTGAGCGTGGCAATCCCCCCGGCGTCGCACCCTGCCACCGAGACTTTGCCCCACCACATAGGCGCTGCACCCCCTACCATTTCGCCGCTCTGCCCCTTCGAGGCGTCGTCGCCCATTCCCGATTCGTATCATCCCTCTCCCTAACCCGATGCGCTAGACCTCCCCTTTGATACGCCACGTTCGCTGCCCTACGGGCGTCGCACCCCGTAACGCAGGCGCCCCAAACCCTCACCGAAGTGCCGCACCCCTTCAAGACGATGCAGTCCGTCTCGGCCTAGCCACTGCACCCCCTCCCTCCGAGGCGCGAAACCCTCCTAGGCTCCGCACGCCTTTCTCGACCTCGACCTGCCGTACTCGGCGGGGGAACTGGAGACTAGTCTGCTTCCCGTGAGGATCGACGATGCTCCGAGGGCGATTCGAGCCTCAGGAGAGCAATCTCTCTCACCTATTAACAAGTATGTGCCTGGTCTGCCTCCCGCTCATTCCTCAATCAGCGGGTATTGGGCACCTATGCATGTTGCGGTGGGGAATATGACCAATGGATGTCTCCTGGAACGTGCCTTGGCGAAGCAATCTCTTGTATTCTGGCTAGCTACAACAGTTATGTCCGTATAAGTTATGTAGGTAATTATCTTAACATATCACCACATTTAAAAAGCAAAATGTTAGAAAAATCTATTTGCCCTCGTATTGATCTGCTGAAATATCGATGCGCAACAGGTTATTTGCATGCTGCAGCTAAACGTAAACGAGCCATAAGACCAGTATGTACTTTCTGTAGATGGTATAGCGAGAACCCTCAACGAGAGGGAAAAATTAGGACAGTGTGCCTGGTACTATCGAAAAAAATGCAAAACACCGTGCTAGCTACCCCTGGAAAATCTATAAAATCGTTGGGGTATCCAAGACACCCAGTTATTCACGGTGTGCCCGACACTGTGTGGTCGACATGGGTTCCAAACAGTGGGGACGTTATAACATGACCGGCCAAAAAAGCTTTCTGTACAAGGTATGAATCGACCCACCGGCCAAAAGCGTACACTCACTCCGCTCAATAAGTCGACCACAGAAGCATCAAAGACGTTTCAGATTCGCTGAATATATACATATATTATATTTTATTTTGTAGGAGCAGAATCAAAGTTGTGACACCAAAGCAATAATGAGGTTATTTCAGATCCTGCAGTTTTAAATATTTAGCGCAACTTTACCAAATCCTGTGTGGGTGTATACGTAATTAAGATTTAGCATTTGAAGATTAAAGAAAATATAATACCTGGATTGCGGATTTATGTATTTGCTATTACACATTATAGTGACTCGGTAGTATCCCTATCATATGTTTGGCCCATGTCACCTCTGGGGCCGGACGTTATAACGTCAGAAAAAAGAACAGCCCAGAGCGGGGGTTCCCGACTTAGGGTTAGGCTTAGTACATTCCTCATATAGAAACTTTAGCTTAGGATAAGACAAAGGCTTAGGTTTAGTATTTCGAGAACGGCATAGCATGCATTTCATTTTTGCCCCTAAAGGTTACATTGACCATATTTTATGCTAAGACTTGCGCATTTTTAGGGAAGATTTCTGGAATCTTTAGAAAACCGGCGCTTACATTATTTTAGAAATATACTTTTTTAACAACTAAAGTTTGTGCAGTATCGGAAACAGACGACGTTGGTTATTTATTTTTATTATTTCGTCTTTTAAGCGGCATCAGATTTACTGCACGAACAAAGCACATTAAATTAAGGAAAATTTTAAGAACACAGTTTTGACCGAATAGAGACTTTATGTGTGAAGCTAACTTATAATACGCAGCGCACTGTATGGCTAATCGAATAGGTACGTGCATCTCCATATTATTTCGTTTCTTTTAACATGTCAACCTTAATTTTGTTTCATTTTCGACAGAAGAAAGACGTACCTCTCAGTATTGAAATGTTTATGAATATATTTTTTGATAACTTGCCACATGGCGTGCCAAGTGCTTGCCACGTAGCTAGTTTTTCTATTTTGCCGTAAATTTAATCGTTAGTAGTTGGGTGCCTAGAAGTAAAGGCTTATTTAGTGGTATCTGTCGAACAGATCCAGGCATCATCTCGGAGAGAGAGGGAGGAAGATGGTGCGGCGCCTTGGGGGAAGGAGGCGCCCCGGGGCGGGTGACACGTCGGGGGAGGGGCGGGGATCGGCGGGCGGCAACCTCACAGGGGTGTGCTGTGGTGCCTCGGGGGTGGCGGAAACCTCGCCCGTTGGGGGTTCGGCTGCAACGCCTTTGGGGGAGGGAGGCTGCGTAAGCTAGGCGGGTGACTGCGGCGACTCAGAGAAGGCGGGCCTGGGCTCTAGGGAACTTAGTTCCGGAGAGGGACTCCAACTGCTGGAACGAGGTGCTGAGGCACCTCGGTGGGCGGGGGCAGTTCGGGGTGATGCGGCGCCTGGGGAAGAGGGGGCGTTGTGGGGAGGCGGAGCGGCGCCTCGGGTGCCGGGGCTGCGTCTATTTGGAGGTAGCGACGCTTCCGGGTGGGCAGCACCTCGGGCGAGTGGCATTTTCGGTGGTGAGGGGGATTGGAGAACCTCGAGGGAGGGGGAGTGCAGCGGCATTGCTGTTATTTCTTCTTCTATCTTCTCATTTGCTTAATGTAACTCTGAGTGAGCCATGTGCAACGAAAAGTCCTGGCAATATATCTGTACATTTGACACGATCATTAGCAATAGTCACATGCGAAATTGCTGTCGTTTCTTCTTCGATCTTCCCGTTTGCTTGAACCCTGACTAAGCCCTGTGCAACTAAAATTCCTGGCAATATGTCTGTGCATTTGACACGATCATTAGCAATAGTCACATGCGAAATTGCCGTTATTTCTTCTTTGATGTTTTCATTTGCTTAAAATGTAACCTGAGTAATGCCCTACGCAACGGAAAGTCAGCTATCAGGAGGGCCGGAACAGGAAGGCACTCCGGGACGTACGACGACAGGGGACAATGCATGTGAGGTGCGGAACCACTGTGGGGGGCTGCGTCGCTTCGGGGGAAGGAGCGTGCGGCGCCACGGAGAGGTGTGCGGAAAGCGGCCGTGGCACCTCACGGATGTGTGCTGCATACGGCTTCGAGGTTGGCGGTACTTTGATGCCATACTTTGTTGAGGATGGCTGCGGCGCCTTGTAGAAATGCAGGAATTTTGGTGGTGTATCGCGCTTCTTCGGGAGGCGAGGGGTGCGCCACCTCAGGGTAGATGTACTGCCTCGGAGGACGAGGTGCAGCGGCTTAGGTTGGGCCACATCGGATCGCGGGGAGGAGCGTTGCAATGCCTTATGGGGGTGTGACACCTCGGATGCATCGGGCACGTGACTGCGGCGCCTCGGGAGGATGTCACGCCTGGGGGCGCAGCGCTTGGTGAGGTGATACTTTGGCCTGTGCAGCACCTCGAGGTGGGTGTAGTACGTCGGGGTAGGGGCTGTGGTACCTCGATGGCGGGGGCACCTCTGGAGGATGCGACGATTCTGGGGGCGTTGTGAGGAGAGGGTGCGGCGCCGCTGGGAGGAGCGACTTAGGAGCGGGGGCTGCGTCTATTCGGTGAGAGCGGCGCTTCCGGGCGGGCGGCACTTTCGGGGGTTGCGGCGCGACCAGGGGGATTGGAGAACCTCGGGAGAGGAGAAGTACGGTGCCTCCGGTGGGGATTCGCCTAGTATTTATTAATAATGACATATACCACCATAAGAAATAAAATTCATAAACGAATGATGATGAAATTCTTTGTACAGTAAACGTCGTTCCTTTACCTTAAACATAACCTAAAAAGCATATACTACTAATACTAGGAATGCATAGCCTAGCTAGGCTATTCAAAATTTTAATAGTCGAGCTGGACTGTATGCGTGACATAGTAGGTACCCATTTGAGCGAGTGGTATAATTAGGACCATGCGCACGCATCTTCGCATCTTATTGTAAATGATACATTAGCGTACGTTAAAATTTTAGGTGACTCATGATCGATATTCCGTTTGTTGACTTAGTTTGTTTACAGTGGTGTTCGTGGCGGTGTTTGCAAGCAGCTCTGTCTATAAACAACTGAGCCGACTGCTAAAGAACAAAGGTCCTCTGGCAGTAGTCACTAAAGGATTAAACAATCAAAACTTCACAAGTTTAAATGAATAAATTTATTTATTTCAGATTTTAGCTTTGAGGTTACACATATGCATTATCTAAAACGAGTTGTAAACCAGGCTATAAAGCGAGGTATCAATCTGATAAACGCTCGAATAATGGCAGGCAAAGTAAATTTTACACGAAAGAGCTCTTAGTGCACAATAACGTAAAAAATTTGTTCCAGAGATATGTATGTACTTTTAGCTAGATGTTGTTTCCGAGCACGTAAAGTGAGAAATCGGTTAAGTCCTTTGGGCAAAATCTTAGTGGCTAGTTTTTTGATGATATACAGTGCTTCGCCACGGTAAAGTCTCTTTCAGGGTATTTCGACCGATTCTTAAAACCAAAAGATTATTTTGTGGTAGCCGATTCGGAGTTTAAGCTGGTTTTTGTTCTAAGCCGGCAAAGTGAATAATTTTACGGATTATGGTAAAATTCCTGAGATCGGAACACGTAAATATATATCACACTACAGTGCACTGTGCTCGAATACCAGGACGACATATAATTTCCAGGCTCTTATTTTATCGTTTCAACTTGATTATAAATGCTTTTGTAGAGGCAATGTTTGGTACTAGCAAATGATATAAACTTTACAATCGCACTATAGACCGCATCAGTATGGTAATAGTTCCCAAATAGCTATGGTCGATGGGAACGAAAACGAGGATAGTGGCAGACTCCAGAAGATGCAATATGATAGAACTCCCACAGAACGGTACTGGAACTATACACAGCTTAAAGCATTGTAGGTCTAATTTTCGAGAGCGGTCCAGGAACGATCAACGCTATATCGCTTGTACGACCAATTATAAGACGAAATCGCACATTTCTGCAAAACATACCGCCTTTTCACAGCATGTTAACCTCTTCCTTCAATTGCATATGCCATAGAAATGCTTTATTTCAATCTTTTTCGGAAGCTTCTATCTTAATGCTTTTTCAATTTGGTGAAAAATATTTGGAAAGATCTAGCATTAGCACCATCATAATGCAAAGAAAAACGATAAAAGTAAACATATTTCTGTAAAAGCGTGAACAATCCCGTGAAATCTTTTTTTGCTTTGTGTGTTACCTTTCGACCGTCACCATGCCTAACTAAGCTGACAGTTTTTAAATGATCTCAAACACTCTTATGAACCATTTCTTGTTGCCTATGTCTTATGTCTCAAATGTTGCACGAATTAACATTAATATGAATTTTATGATTCTGGCAAAATTTTTTATTCCACTGTGACATACTTCTTTCCGGAGATTAAAATGTTTCAGGCTGAAAAGATAATTTCAATTGTACTTTATTTATAAGACAATATGTTTAAATAATATATAACAGACTACGGTAATTACAATCTTAAAAGTAAGAAAATACATGGAACGTTCTATCGCTTTCTAACTAAAGTTCAGCTTTATGTGCCGATTTTCAGCTCAAAATTTCGAGTTTAAAATTACAACGTAACCTGATGCAAGCAAAAATTAGAAAACTGTCGAAAATTCACAAGTTCAACAGGTGATTTGTTTATTTTGCCTTTGGTGTTGCAGGTATGCATTATCAAAATAAATCACAAACCGGATGACAAAACGCATATAAATATGAAACACTTTACTACAGGCATATGTCATGCATGCACAATGTCCGAAGTCCCAGGGCGATAGCGGGGGAATCCTCCTCAGGGCGGATCAGCGAGTCAGTGGGGGGATAACATTTTGTATTTTTTTGAGATCCAAAGTTTTTCTTAATTTTTGCCAATTTTACTCGATTATTGTTTATCTTCGATTCTGTTTATTTTGTTTATGTTTGCCTATTTTGGCCAAAACCTTCCTTTGGCGGGGAAGCTAAGGTACTGCCGAGGAGTTGTAGATAAACCGCCTATCCCCCTGTGAGCATCTATGGGCATATGCATATGTATGTAAATTTTAATGGTGAGACTTGTAGCATTGTTTCATAAAATCTGAATATGCTGATGTGCCCTGTGGTAAAAAAATTTCACTTAAGAATTAAACTCCATTTGATTTTTTTGTTTTGCGTAGCGAACGGAGTCAAAACTCTGATTGGTGCTGATACGTTAAGATTTTGGAAAACGGAAAAAATTAATAAAAAATCCACATCAGATTCTGTTCATATTTTGAGCTCCAAATATTGAGTTCAAAATCCGATCTTCACTGGTTACTAGAGCTTGAATTGCTTCTATGCAATTGAAGTCACTTGAATATTTAAAAAAACAATTACTCGTATACACATTGCGTACAAAGGCTTTTTTGAAACGCTCCGTGTTGTCGGTGCCCGGGCATTACGTCTGTATGTGAGAGTCCGTCCTACACCATCCCCTTAAAACCAAGTTGATCACTCTGATCGTACGTCGAGAGAAAACAAACAATTTTGAGGTGAAAATAGCTGTTAATGCTCTTATATAAAACCCATATTGCGATGATGCCGCGACAACAATATAGCCACAGTGTATATTTCAATTTCATTTGGGTTGTATATGCAATAAGTCAAAGTGCTAACAGTCGATTAGGCTAGGCTTTGAGCAAACGTAAATTAGGAGTCGCGAGATAGAGTTATTCAGGTAGTTGCGATAGCAAATCAGGGGCACTGGTGGCAGTGCCCACAGTTTGATATTGGTGTCCCCAGTTTACATCTGCAAAATTTTTTTCAGGATGGTATCGTGAGATTACATGTTGAGTTGACCCTCACAATGCATGGGTGCTCCTTTAATTTTTTGCCGACGCCCCTGTAGCGAATACGATAGGTTTACGACGGTACCGTTTATTCAAGCAAAAATCCAATTTAAAACAGAAGTACTCCCGCAGCAAGTGTACAGTCGCACCCATCCATTCCACAGTACACATTTAACATTTCACGAACAACAGCAATACTACAACCCATCGACCAACATATATAAATTTAACACATTTAAGCATACTATAAACAAAAATGCATATATAACTTGTTTTTATGAATTTTCTTGCCCATTGTGGACTTATGGATGTTCTTGCTCATTGTAGACTTTCTAATTTTTAAAAAAAAACTTATTTAGATAATTATACAGTAAAAGCACTATACAATTTGAAAGTTATTAGTACTTTTATTCTGTATATTTACACCATAGGTGCGGGAGGTCTGTCGCCTTAATAGAAGTAGACAGTTACCCAGCACGATAGTGGTTTGGGTAAAGTTGGGTAAACTTTCGAAGAATTTAGGAACTTATTTTCCTCAATTTTACTTAAACTTTGCTCAGTTTTGGCGTGTTTTTGGTAATTTTGCTCTATTTTCCCAAAAAAATTTCCCAATTTTTGCGACATTTTCCCATATTTCCCGCTGAAGGTATGCGTGTGTGCTAAGCCATCAGGGATACAGGGCAATAGGAGGTAGCTCCTACCTGGACGCACGCGCTCTTATGGCTTGCACCCTTTCAAGACAGTTAGCTATAAGACCAAAACCCCGTATAAACTCTTAATTTTTGTTAGGGCTATCGTTGTTAATGATCGGAAGTATTTGGCTCATATTTGTGCATTGTGCGAATGCCATATTCTTTTATAATTCCCCTGTTTTGTGGCAAAATTATGTAATTTGTTATTAGCCTGTACAACGAAAGAATGATATTAATTGTTTTACAATAGCTTAAAATTTTGATGCATATAATCTTTTGGTTGCACGGTGATAGTATTGGTGCTTGCTACTAATACCCAAACTCTATGATCCATTTACTGAACTCTGTTGGGCCAATATCGTTTCAGATTTCGCTGTCGTCATTGATGAAACTTGAATGAAATCTCTAATTTGGCTTAACGCACTACAGTACATTAAAATCCAAGCGACATCGCATATAGTTTATGGCCTTTTATTACCGAAGATAAATTTGGTGTTATTCTTCACAGACCAAAATCAGCGTATTTTCTTGTTCATATTCTTGGTGATACAGTCTCTAATAGCAGATGTCACACTTATGCATCCCTTTAACCAAACCAAATATGAAATCAAATAAAATAGTGAAATTTCAGCTTTGGGCCGGATCTTAGGAAATATAGGTTTTTAATTCGTAATATAAGAATTACTTGACCAGTGCAATCTAATTTGTGCGGAGATGTGGTTTTGGAAGCTTTCATGCAGTGAAAAAACTAATTTGTATTAAAATTGTGCAATTTTAATTTTGTCTTCTATAATTTGGTAAAGGCTTGATTGATTTGGTACATATTTTTTCGTTTTGATTGCATGCTAATAGCTGCTATGTTAAAATATCTTCTCTATCTAGACTGTATCAAGAATATAGTTTTGCACTAAAATTCGATGATAATATACACCATATCTATACTGACTTTTCTCGGCGATAATCATCTGAGAAATTCATAGCTTCTGCACAGAGCTTTTCACCGAGCTTTCGACAGCAGCAAGTTCACTATATTGTATAACATGGTTTGAAACCCTTTAAATAAGGAAAATTTGAATTTCGAAATGTGAGTGGATGGAAAATGGCGGTTAACCACTCCCTCCGTTGAGGCAGTAGACATACATATTATGCTTATATACGCATTACCAACAGTATTGCCTAACACAACATCACCAGTGTCTATTCCCGCAATTTCCGGAGGGGGGGCAAACCGCCATTTCTATCTACTAATGTGACCTAAATTAAGAGAGATGTTGCAACTAGTATTAAACTTATAGGAAAAGTATTATGAACTTTGTCCGTGCCATTTACTCAGGTACACTTAGGGCGTCGCGAAGAAAACGGGCTAGTTGACCCAACATCCCTCACTTTTTATTGGCGGACAAGCAAATCCTAAATTATGGCTAAAAATACAATATGGCAAGGTTTGGCTCTCCTCATTTGTTTATGAACCCTGCACTTTGAAAAGCTTTCATTGCACTTATTGGCGAGTAATGTGGCAAATGTTGCTTTTTAAAGGGAGTTCGATAAATGTTGCTTGGGGGATAGGTCGCCCCTCCCGTGACGTAGTAACACCTACCCCCTATGCGCACCTATGTTCTATACACGCTATCACTAATTTGTTCCAGCTGGAAAATCTAGTCTAGCTAAACTTGTGGCTCGTACAGCTGCACACCCACACTTTGCTAGGATGGTGCGCCACTGTGGAATTAAATATTGTCATCACATTGTTATGGATTTAACAATGATTTAAAATTTAATAATACCGTATACCATTTTGAAGTCCAGACTAGAGACGAGGAAGAGCAGAATTATCAAGCTCTAGGTTGGCTCAACTTGTCCTGAACCATGTCCGGCTAATCTTGGCTCGGCTCTCTCAGACAACTGTTAGGCTATGGCTAGGCTCTTCATGAACCATGTCCATTGTGTTCGGTTCTACTGATAGAAATCCAGGCTCGCCTCGGTTCTTAGGCTAAAAATAATGAAAGATTATGTTTCGAAAAAGAACATAATATACACATCAACAAACGACTATGCTTTTGGTTGTTTTTAGAGCCTTTAACAGCCGAACTAAGGCTATCTAGGCTGTTATTAGCGCTTGCTAACTGTAATAGTACTATGCGTCAGCACTTATAATTACGATTTTGCTTTAGAAGAGCTTTTTTAAATTCACTAGACTCGGCTCGGTTCTCACAGGCTTATCTTAGACTCTGGCTCGGCACGGCTCTTCATGAACCATGAACCATAAGCTCTACAACCGAACCAAGCCAGTAGTCCGTGCGTTATAATTTATTATAGCATTTTGAATTTCGACATTATGTATCGTCTAAACTTTGACGAGAAATAAATATAAATCGGAAAATTGAGAACAGAATTAATTATAACAAATAGATTCGACACTAAAGCTACATACGACAAAGTATGATCTTTATAATAAGGGTTATGATCATTCTCTATAAGGCCTGTTTGAGATAGATTTGTTTTCGATCCAAACATTTCTGAGTAGAGCCCATTTCGATCGGAAACCGGGAACACCGCCAACTCAAATGTTGTGTCCGATGTTTTTCGCCGCCACATTGAAACATTATAACTATCAATGTTATTGTCAGCGATTAGCAGTTGACGATCAGGCAGAGAACGCATTTCAGCAACGTTTAAGCTGGTCGGCACAAGAGAACATATCAAAAATTTAATAGCAATCGCAAAAAATAGTTTCGTTGTTTTCACTTTATTATGCGTTTTTCGTTGTCGCGATTGAGTTTTTGTGCAGCTTGGCGAATCAGTAGCAGCAGGACTACAACATATATGTGTACTGGAAGTCGGATGCTTATCATGTCTTCTGTTCGCAAACCTGAAACAGCGCCCACAAATAGAATCGTCACTTAAGGCTATACTTTGTTTGTGTCCGTACAAATTTGCCGAGTATTCGGTTAGCCCGTAATCGGAATGCTGAAAACTACATAGTCGTGAAGCTGATGTTAATCCCTCGTTTTCAGAATTCGCACAGTCCACGCTAACTCCGAGATCACGTAACTTGATTGGTGGTACTCTATAATTGATATCATATTCAGCGTTGGTTGTAACAAAACTAATTTTATAAGAGTCTATAAAAGCTTGACTCTTGTCGTCTGTAATATTTTTTCGTTCACCACATGGGCTGCCTGTCGAATGATAGCTGCACGAAATGTGTAAATTTTTGGATTTAGGAAATAATGTATAGGATTTATCCCTAGAGTTAGACAATGAACCTCGAGTGTCGTGAAACTTACATATTTTTATATGACCTATTGAAAAACACTGTTCATTTTCAAGAACATTACATCGTGTCGCTTGTTCAGTTACGATGTCATCTTGCGTGTGCAAATCGGCGACATTTTCCACTAGAACGCAACGACAATGGTTGGTTAACCAAAGTTTCCCTCTGATATCGTCTGTAATCAATGGGCATCGCTTGAAATGCATTTGACTTACGCTTTCAAGTTTCGACACCCGATGACCGTATTTTACGTTTACATACGACTGATCACTTTCGAATACTGTTTTAACTGGACTGCTAAATTTTCGATCATAACGATCACTACAATAGGCAATATTTAGACGAAAATTATCTTTTAACGCCTCATTGTCGTTGTTAGTTGCGCAGTACAATCGAACGCGGTCACTGGACTGACGTATTTTTGCGTAAATGCTAATTCCAATAAAGCATTGTATTGCAAATGGCCCAACTGAAATTAACAATATCTCTAATACAATATGATACGCGATAAAATAGGTAGCGGTTTCTCGCAACCCAGTCGATACGAGAACTGCAGTCTCCAACTGTTCGGCGAGCATCGATAACTGAGTTTTATTGCTAACACCAGCTTGAGTGTTATTTTGTTGTTGCCAAGTTGGCGGGGTACCTAAAACAACATATGCGATGTCATGCTCAAATACTCGTGGAATGTTGAACAGAATTGCTGCAAGCGTTATCATGACAACTATTATCGAGATGCGACGACTGCTACCGGCCGCCTGAGACGATTGTATCGTAACTCCAATAATTGCTTTCCAACGTTGGAAACTTGTTATTAGTAGCATCCATATACTACCGGTTCTACCGATGCAAGCTATCGGATAAAATATTCGAATTATGTACGCACATAGTCCGTTTGGTGTACCGTTTTGTCCGCCAAAAATACTTGTAAACGACAGTAACAACCAACTTGAGATCAGTACAACAATATCCCAATGTGCAAGCGCAATAAGATATTTGTTAATTTGAGCTCGAATAGTTTTTTGACGAAGAATACACGAAATAGCTATATTGCCTATAAGTCCAACTGAAACGATAATCGACAAGACTAATGAGTTGATATAGAATTCAAATCGGGCGTAATTTCTATTTTGCATTTCGTTGAGCTCTGACTCATGTTTCATTGTATATACAGTTATTGTTTATAGAATATCAAATCTCTAAAGTCACAAATATACAGCTAGACACTATGCGGTAAAGGATTCGGTGACTATTGCAATATCCCGAGAAAATTTGATCCATAGAACGCAAGGTTAGGCTATGTTTGAAAGTAAAACTGCCGTTAGCTATATAGGTAACAAACTAACCAAATTTCGACAATCCATAATAGCTTTTGTTGAGTGTGGATTTTAAAGGTGCACTTCTAATAAGATCAAATCATTGAGATCACACTACCGTTAGATTTAACAGCCGCTGCTCGCTTTGAACAAGTTCGTGTGCTGAATTACCGTACTTCTGTCGAACACCTCAAACTAACGCAGCAGCTGGCGGACAGTTAATGTTTAGTGCGACCTATCTGGGAGAAAATTGGGAGCACCTGCCAGGAGGTCTAACGCCTCAGGGAGGGAGGGGTAATCCCAAACCTCCTCCCCGTCTATGAGCATTGATGGATTAAATAAATTGGTAATTGGAATTATTATATGTATTACATCTATATAAATGAAATGAGAAAGAGCCAGATATGTAAAACTCTGGCTGTAAAGCTCTAGATTTTGCAGATGCACTAGGCTCCGCTCTCACAGTACAGACCTTGGCATAAATGCTGAAGCCGAGCTCCCGGAGGGTAGCCGGGTGATCGGGGGTGGGGGAGGTGTGACGCCGCCTACCTCCCAGGGAGGTCCGGGCAACAGGTTGAAGAAAGGTGGGGGATAGGCGGTCCGTCGCCTTCAGCTCCGAGAGCAGTACTTACGGGTTCTGCATCTCCAGGGGTGGACTTCGAATCACGTTTCTCAGGAGGGTAGCCGGACCCCGGGGGTACCCGCCTACCCCGCCTCCCTATGCGCAGGTATGCATCTTGAGCTCTGGCTCCAATCCGGTTCTCCAGATATGGTGCGAGACTCCGTTCTGAGAGGAGGGAAGGCGATCGAGGCAACTGCCCTCTTATGCATCATTTACCTTAAGATGTGTGCACCTAGGGTCGGATTCTATCACAGAGCCAATTCCTGCTCGTGACAAAAACGCACAGCCACATCCCGCCCTTCATAAATAAAATATATAGCCAAGCTATACTAGTATGTTTGTACGACCCGGAAGTGGCTATGTCTCAGGGTTTGATAGCCGGGACGGACTGCAGAAAAAATATTTATTACATTCAGTTTAGCAGGGAAAGTTTGTTACATTGAAAATATTTCGCTTTAGGCCCAAAAAAAGACATGATTAGAGTAATTAACGCAAGACACATAAATGCAGGTGAAATAAATGAGTAAATATCGCTATTTTCAAAAATTTTTTTAAGTGTCTTTTACAAGCCGACTTAGTAGCTACGTAAAACACGCTCTTTTATGCATGAAAATAACGCAATTATAATCGAAAGGATGTTTTACGAATATATGACCATAAATATCACAATTTCAAATTTTTTAGCGATTTTTCATTGTCGACATATATTTCTGACTTTTAGAGCCGATTCCTGCCCTTGTGACAATTTATCAACCTCGCTTTACTATTAGCTAAGTTGTAGGGTCGGATTCGGCCCAAAAAATGTCACACTGGCTGACCGCGGCTAGCCAAGCATGGCTTTAGAGCCGCGATACACTGTGACAAAATCCGGCTGTGCTGCACATATGTTAAGGTAAATGATGCATTAGGGGACAGCCGCCTGGCGGAAGAAACGGTACGGGCTGCGGCGCCTTAGTATGAGGGCGTGTGGCTCGAGCACAAGCCACGAGGGTCTAGCACCTCGGGTGGGAGGTAACCCCTAACTCCTTTCCCTCTGTGAGCATGTATATTGTAATGAGAATATATTGTTGCTTTTAAAGTTTTTAAGAGTGTAGCCGATTTAATATCGGTGGTTCCTGCCTTTAGAAATTATTGTGCTATACATCACTTGTTATAATCGTGTTTGTAGCTTTATAACAGTCTTTAAGAGACTACCCCAGATTAGGAACTGCACTTGGCCTGTCTCTCACAGTACAGACATTGACATATATACATGCTCAAGGTCCGAGAGATGGTAGCCGGGCCTTCGGGAAGGTGTAAGGCCTTCGGCCCCTATGGGATCAGGGCGGCCGGCGGCAGGAAGATGGAGGGGAGCCTACGATGCAGCTTAGCTATGGATCCACAACGGTTCTTCAGGCATCATGTGTGACTCAATGCGGAAGGAGGAGGTAGGGCGGTCGGTGCATATGACCTGTTTAGGTGGTTCTGCCAATTGGGGGGGGGGGGGGTGGTGCCTTAAGGGGAGGAGAGTTGGAGCACTTGTGATGGGGTCGAACGACTCGGGGGGGGGGGTTAGAACTAACCGCTACCACCTATCCCATGACAATGTAGTTTTACTGTGATGAGAATATTGTTGCTTTTATAACTTTTGTGCCAAGCCGATTTATAATATCGGGGGTTTTTGCTGTTGGAAATTATTGTGCCACTTGTTATAAACAACGTTGGTTGCTTTATAAAAGAGCGTTTAACATTTTGCAGATGCACTAGGCTGGGCTTTCACAGTACATATCTTGACATACATCCTCAAGTTGCGAGGTGGAGGAGGGTAGCCGGGTCCACGGGGGATGTGAGGCCTTCGGCCTCCTTGGGATTGTCGGGTAGTGGGAAGAGATGCGCGACAGACAGTATATACATTTAGGTTCGGCGCCTCCAGGGGGGTTGGGTGACCTTTCTCAGTTGGGGGTGTAGCCGGGCCATCAGAGTTAACCCCCTACCGCCCTCCTTATGACCATGTATGGATCTTGAGCTCTGGCTCTGCGATTCTTCAGGTATCGTGGGTGGTTCTAGAACCGAGCCTCATATTTCTGCTGTATATATGCTGTGTTATGATATCATATTTACACCATAGTTTAACACTGACTGTGAAGTGTATCCAAAGTTTAGCAAAGCGACTAAATTTTAAAATATATATTTTTAATATTAATATAAGTTATGAGTATTATAACTATTATAACAGCTATGACTATTATACCAGCCACAACAACATATACCAAGTAGCAAGGTATTAGGAAAAGTGCAAAAGAGATATATCACAAGCCAGTTTCCAAAGTTTAGCAAAGCGACTAAATTTTAAAATATATATTTTTAATATTAATATAAGTTATGAGTATGAGCTACAATTATGGGAAGCTTTTTCCGCAAGTAAACTTAACATGGCTGCGCCAAGCATCTTACTTTATAATAAGCGATATCGAATCGCAAACTGTTGCTGCAGAAAATGCTAAATTTCAATCGCTTTTTCGCTAACCGAAAATTATCAAAATCAAGTCCAAGAACGAGAATTAAGCCGGCAGAGATCAAGTCCAGAAGTTATGTGTTGTGGTCGAACAGAATTTTGGCAATTTTTAATTTGCAGAAATTCGGTTTCGTAATGCCTAATCCATTTTCATTTAGGTTATTAATGTTCGCGAACAAATGTTATACAAAAGTGACATCATAAATAAAGCCAACAAACCGGTCCTATAGTTAAGATATGGGGGCTAGTATTAACAGCCGGCATAATTCAAATTCCACAAATTTTCATTCTCACTATTAATTTTAGTTATTTTCTTTGAATCTTTACGAACACAAAATGGATTTATTTCAGTCGCAGGGCAGCATGTTCCTGCACATATTTGCGATGAATTACAGTATGCCGGACTCGTTCCATAACAATTTTTAAGAAAAATAGCAAAACATTATAGTTAGTGTAACCTTATATATAAGTTTACTCGTGCAAAAAGAAAATTCAATTTCTTTGTTTTATTTACAAAACTTGTAAATTGAAACAATATTTAATTAAAATAATAATGATGAGCAAAATGTAAATTTGGCTACACTATTTTTAACTTGTATAATACAGAGTAACTTAAAAATCATAAATTATTTCTCAGATTTATTATGCCACATAATTATCTGTTGATGAGGTATATATGATGGCTCTTCATAAGCGAAATCCGATATACCAATTGCAATAATAGGTATTTTAAAGCCTGTAACTCACGGATACTGCTATGTAAAACAAAACATGCCACGTCGTATTGGCAGTGGGTATATGATTTTGTGGCTATTATAATACCCTGGCCATTGGCATATGTTTTTGCAAATATTATTACGGTATGAGTTTTGAAAAATCTTGTGTCACAGTGGTATTTGCACTAAAACGTATTTCGAGAAATGTAAGAACATTAACTAATTACTGAATCCTTGCTCCAAAATTTTACATGAATAAACATGAACTTTGCATGTTACATCGTATCATTGTTAGCTTGTTTTACTATAGATTGTATCAGAATTTTTATACTTAATTTAATCTGCTTGACAAAACCACTTTATAATACGATTTCTGAATTTCTTACTTTTATTTGAGGGGCTATTATGCAAATCTCATTTTCATTAATATCACCAAAAGAAACCATGATGGTGCTCTTATCACTCGCACCAACTCATCATCGCGGGATCGAAATGTTTATCCAAACACAGTACGGGGAGCCTTAGATAGCGAGATAACAACTAAGCATATATTTTAAAACTAACAAACATCATTCAATCATGTTGGCATAAAAACATTGCTTTTTGAAGAGCTGGAATAAAATAGTGTACATAGTTATTTGATGCATACTGAATAAAAGACTAAATAAGCTCAGTGAGATGTGTCTAATAACGAATAAATACAATTATATAATTGGGTTTTTCCTATCATTGAGATAAAATACTGATTCTACACATGTTTTGAGCAAAGAAGAAACATAAGGAAAACTTTAAAATGATTTACAAAATAAAATAAAAAAATCTGGTTAGAAAAAAGTTTGTGTTTATCAATAAAAACACAGTTCCAGTGCTATAACGAATAACATATGAATCTATAAGTTCAACTACTGCAACTGCCTTCATTTATGATCAGGCATGCAACTACTTATGATAGTAACAATCCCCTCTGCATTAAGATGCATTTATATTAGAAAGCAGTATTGTTTCAGTCGGAAATGTTTCTCTTCTTCAAAAACAAGTATGCTGCAACAGTTCAATGGTTGGTCAACCGCTGCAGTAGACATGTCTACTGCTTATCATAACAGCGGAATGAGGCATAAAACGGCGTCATAAATCTGAGTCTGAGTCTGAGTCTGAATCTGAGTCTAATTTATACTTTGCACATAGTATTATGAGTTCTCCGTATTGCCTTGCAAGGACTTCAGAAATCCTTTGGTTTAAACATGTATGGCCACCGATTTGGTGTCAGTTGGGATGTTTAAACCTGCCAATTCAGTACAGAAAATGGCGAATACCCGTTGAATCTATCCAAAACAGGTCCAGCTGTTGGTGGGTTACAATAGTCAGAAACAGTATTCCATATGAATATAATTGAGCCCTTGACTTATTTTGTGTCTAATGTAAGTAATTGTGGACTACAGGTATTCTTCCGGAGTTTATATGTACTTTGACAACATGAGCAGTTGTATTGCAGCTGTTTCGCAGTAAGACACAATGGCATAAAAAATTCGTGATTTTTGTCTGAAAAAACCTAAAATTTTAGTGCTTTTTGACTGAAAAAAGAATTTAGTTCTCTAGGTTCCTAAAACAGAAGGAATCAGAAAAAACTCAACATGAATTAAGCTCGCCATTTAATGAGGTATGTACCGTAATATATAGTACCTAATTTTGCTGGTTATTTATAAATCACAAAGTGTGAACAGCAAAGTTTACATAAAATAACACAAAGGCTGCACTAATTTATTTCTTGAAAGCGCTATTTCTATTTCTATTTCTTTCTATTGAAAGCGTTCTTGGAGAAATATTCCTACCCATAACCACTTTAAAATCAAGCAAACTGTGCAAAACCATAACCATGCTACAGAGGATAACGTCAAAATTATGGATGATCTTAGTCTGAAACATTATGTTGTTCTGCCATTACTTGTTCCAGGTAGCGTTTAGCAACAAATACACACTGTGAAAAACTTTTAGCATCACTGTAAGAACAACCCATTTCTTAATGTGTTATCATCTTAATATTGTTAACAAAATATGATTTTGTTTTTGTGCTGTTCCAATTGTTTATTCTGTCGCTGGAATGATTTTTGCTCCGTAAAAATGTACCAATTGTGTTCATAACAAACTGAAGTTATAATCATGATTCAACTCAGACTTGTTGGTTATATAATTTTAATGCTGCAGCTGCACAGACACAGGCCAGGGCTGATTGTTGAACAGCCCGAAGCCTTCATGAGTTGTGTTGGAACCATTTTTATATCCATGTCGACGTTAACCTGACATAATGGTGAGCCCGGCGTTATGAGAAATTTACCAGATCTCGAATCACTTCTTAATCTTGTGTGCCACCTTCGCAGTTGTCAAATCAACGAGATGCGTCCTCGTTCGCCCATGGAAACGACGCGTCATCATTCCTATAAAAACCCACGGCGAAAAACTCCGATTACGATAAATATGGATCAAATAAAAAGTCAACTGATGAACCTCCAAGCAATGGCAAATTCAGAGGGTCCCCGAGTCAACCAGCGTCTCGACAGTCAATTGTCGCCGCCGCAAGAAAGAACGAAACGCACGAAATACCCGGGAATTACGAAGACAAAGCTAAGATAATTTGTTAGAGAGAAACATACAAAGTTAATTTACTTTAGACTGATGATAACATTTGTATTTATAATTAAAGGTGTCAGCAACACACACTGGACTCATTATATTACCGTTTTTGTGGAATCCTGCCAAACAAAAACCAAATTGGGTCTGGATATTTATCCTTGCAAGTATATGGTGAAATACAATATTCTAGCCTTGAGCTCAAACCACACATTCAAAACTACGTCTTCTATTAATTACAGCAGGTGATATTGAAACAAATCCCGGTCCTATGTCTCAAATAAATACAAAGTTTAATTTTCTTGGGTCTTCGAAAGTACCACCTGGTGAAAGAAGGCCCGGCAATGTTTCCGATATAAAAAAATTTTCTGGAATGAGCTTTTCTGATAGAAAGAGCTTCTTCCAAGCACATGCAGCGACAATTAACTCACCGGTTCAAGTCGAAGCAGTGCTTCGGCAATTGAAGCAGAACCGGAAAATTGCCGCTGCAACGCATAATATTTATGCCTTTAGAATATTTCTGAAAGACAAGGTCTCTCATGCTAGCTTTGCAGATGACGCTGAACATGGAGCAGGATCAAGATTATTACTACTATTGACCGTGCCAGGAGCCCAACCAAAACGACATTGTCATCGTGACACGATGGTACGGAGGAACCCACCTCGGTTCGGCAAGATTCGCCACATCAACGGTCGGTGCCGCTACAAGAATATTACAAGATTGTGGTATGCTCCGCGGTAAGCACACAGTTACGGAATTGGTAAGCACATCAAAATGTAATACGCAAAACAAGACACTCAAACCAAGTCGTTTTAAACCTATGAAAGATTCTGCTTTTAACTCATCGACTGTTAAGTGCAAGGCGCTATTTTCCGGAAAATCGAATGAAACTGCTACAATAACGCAACATAACGCAAGAAATCAGGACTCTACTTCAGCAAAAACAGAATTAAGGCGAACATAGTTCGTCGATAAAGTGAGTTTTGTAAAGACCAATACAAACATTTGTCATAGCTCCAGCAAATACAAGTTATCGACTATAACACTCTTATGCTGGTTTTGCAAAGACATAATGAGTCTCCGTACTCAATTTACAAGAATACTTATGGGCATATTTTTCACACTTTTGATACTATTTTTGGTTTTGTTGGCAGTGTCTGCAGAAGAAAGCAATGCTCAAATTCTGATCATAGCAAACGTTGCGTCATACCATAACATCAATTTTGGCAAAATTCTTGAATTTCCGACTACGATTTTATTGTCGTCTGAGCGTTTAAGTGAGCAACATCTGATAAATCTCAGTGTTTTATTAATTAGAGGCGGAATAGAACCAAATCCCGGGCCACCAGTTATGCGTGATCTGAAAAATATTGATCGGGATATTTTAGCAAAAGCATTGCAAATAATAAATTAAGATGATTTAGAATTTGTGATGCCAGCAACAAAACGTCTAATTGCAGATGCTTTGCATAATCATCCACCTGGATTAGTCAAAATGGCAATTAAATTAGCTGTACCAACCGTGCAACAACAAACAAACCAATTTCAAACACCTACTGATCATATACAAAATTTACCCGTGTTTTATGAACATAATACGAAGGTGTGGTGTGCATAGATAGAACCTTTGCTTGACGCAAATTTTGAAAGCGTGCAGCGTAATAGTCTCTTACGCGCATTGCCAACCAATGTTCTTAATGATTGTGGCATTAAAACGACAGATACTTTCAATGCAATTTAAGAGTGCATTCTAAAGTTTTATGGTCTCAGTCAGAAAAAACTGCTAAAAAATTTGCTAGCTGAGCAAACTTTAGGTGATCGAAAGCCTTCTGTCGTCTTAAGACAATTACAACTGCTAGCCCCAGACTACGCAGAATTAGTCAAATGGAGGTTTTTAGATATATTGCCTGAAAAAGTTCGCGTAGCGCTTGCTACTGTCGAAGGTACAGAAATTGAAAAGCTAGCTCATTTGGCAGACAGAATAATTGAACAACTTTTCCCAAATTAGCAAATTGCCTCAGTGGACAATGATGCAATTACTTCGGCCAGTGTAGCATATTCCTGTAAAATTGATGAACTATCTAATTGTGTTGCGCGACTGACACAAACAGTAAATAATTTAGCTTATCAAAAATGAACAACAACCAATATAAGCATCCAAATTATCCAAATCACAGTCGAAACAGAACCTTTTAACGCAACTCACGGCAACGTTCAGCCTCTCCCCGCTGGAAATGTAATTCGAACGGAAGTTGGTGTTGGTTTCACTATCAATTTGGTAAAAACGCTCATCGCTGTGTTAAACCGTGCTCGTGGTCTAAAGATTTCAAAAAGTGGACGGGAAAAGAGGCAGCTCAGCCAAACCAGCGGCGATTGACGGAGTAATACAATAAACGTCGCCGCTACCACTGTAGGAAGTTTTCTAGTTGATACCGGAGCTACTCAAGGCTTCCTGCCCAAAAGTTTTGCTCAACAAAATTTAAAAACTTCTTCGGCAAAATTTATTGCAGCGAATGGCACGCCAGCAAATATATACGGTAAAAGAACATCGCAATTTCAAATTACTGAATTAAATCAATTATTCACTTGGACGTTCATTGTCGCTGACGTAACACAACCAATTTTAGGTTATGCTTTTTTGAGCACAAACAACCTTGTACTTGATTGTTGCACTCATAAACTCTGCAGACATCGCCTTGGTGAACAACATAGCCCAAAATCTATGCAACAACCAAACTAAAATAAACACTGGCTCAATATCTATAATACAACGAACAAAATGTTCATTGATGCAACTTAAGCAAATTCTCAACGTTATAGTGAATTATTTGGTAGTTAGGAACAAAATGTTTATTGATGCAACTTAAGCAAATTCTCACACGTTATAGTGAATTATTTGGTAGTTTTGCAGGTAATAATACAGTTTCACATTCTGTTGAACACCAGATAGTCACAAATGCTCCACCGGTTTTCGCACGTCCACGCAAAATGTTTGGTGAATAACTTTCAATCGCCAAGAATAATATTCTTCAGTCGGGAAAACAAGGAATTGTTTATCGAGGTGAGTCTCCATGGACTACTCCTTTGCACATGGCCCCAAAAAAGACGTGTTAAATCCATGGCGACCTTGTGGTGACTATAGGGCTCTCAACCAAATTACAGTACCCGATCGATATCCAATTCCCAATCATTTCGATATCACAAATGATCTTGAAAACTGTCAGGTTTTTTCTAAACTTGTTTTGGTAATGGCATACCATCAAATTCCAATAGCTAAACCCGACCAACCAAATACACCAATAACGACATCTTTTGGCTTATTTTTTTACAGACGGATGCCTTTCGGATTACGAAATGCTGCTCAAACATTTCCGCGTTTGATTGACGCTGTTTTGCAAGATATGCCATTTGCCAAGGCATATATTGACGATATACTTGTAGCAAAGTGAAAATATTGAGCAACATCAAACGCATTTGATTGCCGTTTTGGAAAGGCTAAAACCAACGGTTTACGTTTGAAGCGTGAAAAATGTAAATTTTTCATTGATCGGACTTCATTTATTGGAATTGAATTAAGCCGCGAAGGTTTTAAGCCATTACCTGACAAAATCAAAGTTGTTATACAATTCGAAACATCAAAAACTGTCAGACAGTTGAAACGTTTTTTGGGTATAGCCAATTTTTGCCATCGATTCGCGCCTACGTTTTCTGATATAGCTGCACTATTCACGGATATGACGCAAATTGTAAAATAATGTTGCTCAAATAAAAATTGCAATTGTAAATAGTGTAACTCTTGCTTTTCCAAATAAATCGGCAGTATTTGAACTAACTACAGACGCTGCACAAACGGCTTCTAGAGCTATATTACATCATGTTCTTAATAGAAAACATCAACCACTGGCATTCCTTTCGTGGAAATTTACTGTTTTAGAGAGCAAGCAGTCCGCCTTTGATCGAGAATTTTTTAGCCATTTATGAGTCACTCCACTCGGGAGCGAAGCGAGCGAATGGAACGAGAATTTTCAATTTTGGCTCTGGAGGGGAGGGTTGAGGAGGTCCTGTCTGTGTGTGACTGTGTGTGTCGCACCTGGATCTCGATAACGGTTGGACAGCTTTTGATGCCAGATAGCTATTCTAACCGCAATGGTCGATTTAGGTGTAGTAACGGAGCCCGATTTTTGAATTTTGACCGTGAGAAAAGTTATGGGGCGAAATGACGTCTTTTTGGCCCATTTTTCGGCTACCCCTCCAGTTTTTGCGAATTTTCTCAATAAGTAAACGAGGTATCCGCAAACTAACAGGCCTATTCCATGTAGCTTTACCAGGGCTCTCCAATGATATATAACAAGTTTTTCAACTACTTCCCAGTCTGGAGTCTATAATCTTATAGTTGGCGCCAAATTTCATATTTGGTGAAAAGTCGTGGGAAATGCACATAAATGTCTGTTTTTTGTTGCTTTTAGTGTCTTATATGGGGTTTTCTGGGCAGATAAACTCATTGCAAGTGTTAAAAATATTGTTAGGCAAATAGTTTTTACACTTCTGGTTCATACTTGGCATAAAAAATGACGTTTTCGAAATTTTTGGTGACAAGTCGTGGGAAAAGCATCTGAATGTGTGTTTATTGTTGGTTTTAGTGTCGGATATGGGGTTTTCTGGGACAAGCTCATTGCGAGTGTCAAGAATATTGTGTGGCAAATCTTTTTCACACTTCTGCTTCATATTTGGTAGGAAAAATGAGATTTTTTCAAGTGTCGGTTTGAATTCTGTAACGTTCTTTTCGCGGTCAATTTAAGGTTTTATTGATTAAATTCTTAGTTGATTGTTTTTGTACTCGTTGTATGATGTTTGGTCTACTGCATACGTTGGCTATCAAAAGAGGCGGGCGTAACTATGACTCATCACTCACGATTTATATAATGCTGCACCTGCGTACTACGTGTAGGCTTTGTTTGTGTGTGCTTTCTACAAAAGTCTTCTGGGGATAGTTCTCACCACTCGAATTCCGGCTCGCAAGCGAGCTTCGCTTATTAAAGCAATTCGTTTGGCTTTTGGGTCTAACTTTCATAATCAAAACTGATCATAAGCCATTACTGCATGCTTTACAAATGAAATCACCTACCCCACAGCAGGCACGATGGTTATCGTATGTTTCCGAATTTAATTGCACCATACGACACGTATAACGGTCAGACAATGTTGTCGCAGACGCCTTATCACGCTCTATTTCTACAGTTTCACGAGAATTAGATTACTCACGGGTACATTCGCAGAAAAATGATCTAATTTTGCAACGTTTTTTCGAAAAAATAAATTTACCTCTAAAACATCATAAAGTTTATGAGAAAATCCATAATTTGGGACGAAAACTCTGATATTATACGACCCTACGTTCCTCGAGAATTTAGACGCCGGATTTCAGCCAAATCCATAATTTATCTCACCTCGGACCAAATGCAACATTGCAAGCGTTATATTTGGCCAGGAATGAACAAAAATGTCCGAAATTGGGCAAAATTTTGTAAACTATGTCAAATGTCAAAAATAACAAGACATACCAAATCTCGTATCGCGGAAATTCCTACGAACGCACGATTTCATACAATTCATATTGATATTGTAGGCCCACTGCCGCCATCATGGTACTACAACTATTTGGTTACTATAATAGACAGATTCACTAAATGGATGGAAGTTGTTACCGTAAGCGACATAGCCACGAAGACTGTAGCTGATGCTCTAATTAATTCCTGGGTTAGTCGATTTGGAGTACCAAAAAATCTGATTTCGGATCGTGGGACACAATTCGCATCAGCACTTTGGAGTGACCTCATGCTTAATCTTGGTATAACACGCAAGCGTACAACCGCGTATCATCCTGCCTGCAACGGAGCAGTGCAGCGTTTACACTGTACCCTTAAAAATGCGATTATAACACATTGTGATAAACCTTCTTGGTCAAAATCATTGATATTGCTCGGTTTGCGCACTTCTATCGACAATAACGGTTATTCACCGGCAAATAGGCTTTATGGTGCTAATTTAGATTTGCCGGTACAATATTTTGTGGCAGACGAACCGCAATATTCTTTTCCCACATCTTATATATCATCAATATCGTTGATAAACTTTTTGCAGGAATTAAATCTTTCAAAGCTCCGGTGCGTCACTACAATGCCCCGTACTTTGTGCCGAAACATTTAAAAAACTCGAATTATGCTTGGGTACGGGATTTGTTTCCAAAAACAAGTCTCTATTCACGGTACATTGGCCCATACAAGGTTGTTGAACTCACAGATAAAACAGTAACCGTTAATATTAATGATAAAGCTCAAAAATTGTCAATAGACCGTGTAAAGCCAGCATTCATCACTGAACTTCAAGACAGTTCAGATGATAAAATACTGCATATAACTCATAAAAAATATCTTAATTAACACACACGGTATTATTAAAACCTTACCACAAGACGTAGATATGTTTGATAATGTCACATTACGACATGGAACAGTTATTTTTGCTAAGTTTAAAGGTTTCCCAGCGTGGCCAGCCAAAGTTATAAGTGTACAAAATACGCCTCTGGAAAAAATTAAACAACCCTTGAATACTATACCTGTTCAATTTTTTTCATACAGGCAGAATTCATTTGTGCCAACTCATGGTATAACTGAATTTGTTCACAACATGCGTTCAAAATTGTATAATTTCAATAGAATAATGGTTTTAGCAGAAGATTTTATAAATCAAAAACATCAGAAAACAGCATGGCTTTAACGAAAAACAAGACATAAAAATAAACTCAAGGTAACTTTATCACATCTCACGAAAATCAGTCGCTCCTCGACTTGCAGGGGGTAGTGTAAGAACAACCCATTTCTTAATGTGTTATCATCTTAATATTGTTAACAAAATATAATTTTGTTTTGTGTTGTTCCAATTGTGTATTCTGTGGCTGGAATGATTTTTGTTCCGTAAAAATGTACTAATTGTGTTGATAATAAACTGAAGTTATAATCATGATTCAACTAAGACTTGTTGGTTATATAATTTTAATGCTGCAGCTGCACGGACACAGGCCAGGGATGATTGTTGAACAGCCCGAAGCCTTCATGATTTGTGTTGGAACTATTTTTACATTCATGTCGACATTAACCCGACAATCACAAACCAATTTGTTATTGAACTATAGCACGTAATAAGGGAAAATGATAGATTTACGATAATGTGCACGTCTCGACTACAGATTTTTAATGGAGTCTGTCATAGCATCCAAATCAATTTTCACATTTGTTTTTTGCCACAGCTGTTAGGTTGTGACGTTGTTTTCAGTTCTTGTCATACTATAAAAGATAGCTTGTTGTGCAGAACAGGTGAGCTACAGGCATTATGCACTTTTCAAATCCGACCGCTGTCGTCAGCACACCAATCGAAAGTGATGTGTGGCAAATATGTGTCAAATTATTTGTTTTGATTTGGCCAAAGTGAAAAGTAAAGCTGTTTATTTGTTGGATAATAACATTGATAAAATACTCCACTTTACCATGTTTGGACAATTTTAATTTCCTGCTTTATAAAGTGCCGACCACATATGTTCACGTTCCACAAACTGAAATTATTGTCTAGACGTTTCAACATACAACATGCTTCTTAAGAAATGTTTTTGGTCTAGATGGAAGTTTTGCCGCTGTAGAGGTCATTATAATATCGTTTGAGTTACGCCATGATAGCACGAAGTACTGCAATGGTGTATCTTATTTGTATTTCGTAATTTCGAAATTACAACAATAATAAAGAGCAAGAGAGTACGTTACTGTCAGTTGAAATCGATATTCGTGCCTCCCGATGTTGTTTAACGTGAAACATTTCGATGTCTGTAGTGAAACGTGAAACGTGAAACGATGAATGTCGTGAAACATTTCATTTCGAAGTATCCCACAAATTTGTATTGGCCTTCGCGATACATATATAGCATAAATGAATGACATGCAGCTTTACAGCTAGAGCAACAGAAAGGAATAAGTTTCGGTAGATAAATACAAAACTAAATACCAGTTTTACATCGCTCGTACTACACTTATTGTTCCGAGTTTAGTCACTCACTACATAGGATGCATGTTCTTAAAAGTATATGTAATTATGGAACTTTGACGAATTCGTAATATAAGTGAGATTTGTAATTTCAAAGTAGTTCGCTTCATATAAAATACCTTGAAATAAACTTAAACTATACACCGCTCAATCATTTTCGTTTTAATTGTATTACTGGTTTTAGTCATATAAGTGCTGTGACCGTTAGTAGTAAGCAAAATGAAACTCGATATCGATATTAGAACAAGCTTTCAGACAATTTAACTTGTTACTGATAGTATTCAACTTCTGAATTTCGCTGCGCACAAGAACCCATGTTAGCATTGTGGAAGTTTTTCCAAACATTAATATTGCCAGCATTTGTAAGTTATAGTTGCTAAGACCATGGACAGCTACCAAAATTTGGCAATGCTAAATCTATTTAAAGATATTAAGAAAAAATTATTCTGCAGCAAGATAGAATATTTAGCTATTTGGTTTACGATAATAACGGCGCATTATATAAAGACCATAATTCAATAAAGGATTGAGAGATGTCGCTAATTTTGGTGTGCTTAAAAATTGGCACATTATGCAGGAACCACTAAGACGTTAAGACGGTAAAATTTATTTAATTTGGAGTGTCAAATTCGATCGGCTTCGACTTTTCCGATTTGAACAAGTGGATTTCAATCTGCTTGCTCATGGTCCATCGCGAAAGACTTTGACTTGAATTATGTTGGCGTCAAAACTGACGATACAAATAGGGACTGTGGCATAGCTATGGTGCGTTGGTCCAAGCGGTTGCTACATGGTTCGGCCTAGGAGTAGTGGATGTCCTCTGAGGGAAGCGGGTGTGGGATTTTCTAAGATTTCAGGAAGTCGTAATTTTTTTTCAAATTCGCTAAAATTTTTCCTCATTTGAAGGTGTGGAGCAGTATATGGTTATACTACGTAATGTTTCACTTGCAACTGATTACTTTTGCTATAATATAACTCGTACAACAAATTTAGTCCATTTTGCGGTTGAAATGTTACGTAATAACGATATTGTGCTACTCACCTCAAGCGTGATTAGAAGCGACTTTTGCAGTCAAATTCAGGTAAAACTCGATTTGGTCGGCCTATTTAGAACAATTTATCGCTAAACTAATCGATATAAGTATCGTTTTACATCGGGGAAAATTTAACACTGATCTGATTTGGCACTCTAAATGAAAATGTTTTTAATGCTAGTCATCTTCTTGGGCATATTTTGCAGTAGATTTCAGTAATAATAATGAATTTATTCCTGCCTATGTCTCTCCTTTCAAGAGCACTGATTAAACGAAAGCTTTTTAAGCCAGAAAAGTGAGAATCTTGGTGTAGACTTTCGTAATACGGCAGCTTGAAAACAAATTTGGCTCAACTTGTCATAGTGAATATCATCCTATTGGGCACCTTAACATCATTAGATCTATCATCATTTTCACTATATAAACATTGTTAAATATTAATTGAGCTGCAATGGGTGGCTGGCTGATCGATGTGTTTGGCTCAATTTTTACAATGCTTGCATGTATATACGTGTTACGTAATCGTAGACTGATGTTATAGTCAACGTCTGAACTTAGGAATAATGTTTTCCAGATGCCAAATGTGGGCTAGATTCTTTCTAATTTCATTATATTTAATGCAGCGTTGTATAGTGTCTCCACTGTTTGGAAATGTTGTGACCCTATAGTGTCGACCCTACTGTCTAAATAATCATTGTCACACCCACCCATAAATCAAATTCTGAGGGCATACGACACACTCTTATCCACTACATTTTTCGTTTACTGTGTCGCCCACACCCTTAGCTATCGTTTTTCCACAAATTAACAGTAACGCACACTGTTGTTAACTAATGCTGTGGTATTTGTCAATTGTGTTATTAGCTTTTTAAAATGGATATTTGTATTTAGAAAATTTGCATGTTGATAAGACGATATACGACATACTTCAGTAAAACTACCAAAAAGACACTATGCATTTAATACTATCGAAAAATCACAACACCCATTGCAAAGAATCCATGAAAATTTTTTCGAAAATTATGGGGTATATAAGACACCCTGCTGTCAAATGTGTGCCTGATACTATGCGGTATACATAGATTCCAAACGTTGAACTCATTATAACGTGGACGTGCCAAAAGACCTGGTGATTTATGATGTTTACATTAACTCGTGTACTTTGTCTACATGCGTAAGTTATATGGTGGACGTATAAGGCTGACATAATCTTTGTCCAGAATTGGTTTGAAACAATGGCGCGAAAACATTTCTCTCAACAAAATCAGAATAACTGTTGGTATGTCATATGTTATTTGGTTCAGGATTCAGCAATGAATGCTTTAATATATATTTGCGTTATTTTTTGGTTTGGATATTTTACTGTTTTACGCACTGAACTGATATGTTGGTAAAACCTATTAAGTCGGTCCCAGATGAACATTCTGGATTTCAATTCAAAGTAATCGACGCAATCGACGATTCGAAACGTTTTTGTTTTTATCAAAAAATAACAAACCAAAAATAAGTCTTATATATATTTCTGGTTTTCAATCACCAGTTTCAGATAAATATAAATATTTACATGTCACAGTATATATGTAATAACGGTGACGCAGCTGCATGGCGCAACTTCCTAACACCATGCCCATACGACCCCGGCTATCATAACCTCAAGGGCGGACCCTAAGTTTCCTATTTTAGCCACTTTTCTTGGTCAGACCCAAGAAGTTACGGAGCTTAGCAGGCCGCAGGCGCGCTTCACGGGGTGTGTTCGGACCCCGCCCGATTGGTTGCGCACGTGTCTAGTATCTGGGTATGATTGCTGAGGTCCCCCAGGGAGGTTGACACCGAAACCTGCTCACAGGTCATAATGTCATACCAATATTCCCTATCCTAGCCTACATGGAAGTTGTTTTATCAGCGCAATCTGAGGTGAAACGCGTGTTGATTTAGGTTTGTTGTGTAAATTTTGAGTTGCGCGGAGTTTATCCTTCGCCGAACACTTAATCGGTTGTAGCCATAGGGTTCCGACCTGCCCTGAAACGTTTAACGTCGGACTACTTAGTTCACATCTTTCTAATCTAATTGTGTTAATCTCTAGTGATAATGTGTTCCTAGTAAATTTTGTCTTTCGTGTGAGCGTGACTATTGAGCCAGTTAATTTTATGGGTAATTCGGTGGACCACTCTCGCCGCAATACCACTACACAAACAGATCAATAATGGCGGCGGACCGCTCGTGTCAGGGCTTGGGGTATTTTCGTCCGCAAGCCGTGGCACGAAGGGTCGGCCCGTCCAATTGGACGTCCTTATCACGCTAAGAATCCAATAACACGGGACACGTCATATAATTTTCAAGAGTTTATTCAAAGTCATGTACAGTGTCGGTTAACAAAGGGCATTTAATAAGATGCGCACGTAAATACAAACTACGGTAGTACTAATCGGTCCGCCCGAACATTCGTTCCCTTGTCCAGCGGTGCGAAAGAGAAAGGGGTGGCGCACGCGAAGTCGTTCCCGGTCGTACCGGACCAAAATCTATACCCGAGGCGTTCCACGTCGAACGTTAACTAAGTCAGCTGTCGCTCGGGTTATGCGTTCTGGCGTGCTTCGAAATTCGCTCCTAATAGCGCGCGGCGGTGCACGTAATTCGAGAACTAGGCGGGGGAGGGGCGGTGACAGGGCACGAGTCCGGGTACGGGGAATGCATAGGTCTACCGTACAAAATAAAACCCGATCGCTGAATAAGAAAAAGGAAATCAAGTATGGTACACATCATTACATTGTCAGAGCAATCGATTATTTACAATCGCCAACGAGCACAGGCTACCAATTTTGGTTCAACCGACGAGCCGCCTACATCGCGGTCAGATGTCAAAATGCTGTCCGCGTGCATTACCTGTCCTGCAAATGCTGCCTAGCGTCCCTAACAAGTCACTCCTTTCATTCCAGCCCGAGGCCAGGTTCTTTGTTAATCCTGCATTTGCCGTTGTCTCAACAACTTGAATAGTCCAGCCGGGAGTTCGACTATCCTGAGTCCTAAAGTCTATAACCGGTATGCCGGTGGTGACGCGGCCGATTTTGGTGGCGGAGTATCCCTTGAGCTATGTTATGTCGGAGACGCTCCTGGCTACTATTCCGACCGCCTACATGGACGAGAGGCACGAGCAGTTGTTATCCCTAGCGATTTCCTAGGCGACCGAGGCCGCACTTTTAACTGTTTTAACGTATTTTCGTGCCCGTCCCACAACTGGGACTCGTTTCGCCTGGGGTGGGTTGGTGTTGTTTGCTTTGGGGTTGTTTCGGGTGGTGCCTTTCTTTCCTGTTTCTTGCTTTGTTTCTTTGGTTTCTTTCGTTTCCCCTGTTGCTTTTTTCTTTGTCTTGCCGTCCTCTCTCTATCGCTTATCCTATTGCCTTATTACACTGTACACATCGAAATTGTACAGTGTCTCAACTGCACTATCGAAATTGTGCAGTTGAGTTATCACTAAAATTTTAATGAATTTCCTCAGAACTCGATGGTCGAGTGGTTAATACTGACAGACCTGCAGCGGACTTCAATTCTCCGTGCAGGATCGAATCTTAGCAAGGGAAAATGAAAAAGGAGAGAGAGAAACGACAAAAATCGAGGCAAGGGCATACATAGTACATAGCCTAACGGGCAATCAGGGATAAAATGTAAAAATGCTTAAACTCAGCGATCAAGTCGCTCTGAAAAGAAAACGGGGTTTTGCACTTACTCGGGTTGGGGACAAAACGATTCGCGGAAGGTCGCGATTTTATGTTTATTAAAATGGGAGTATTGTGATCTCATTTTGAACATGGCACACCCTATCGTGCCTAGGGTAGCGTTGCTCATGGCCGATTTTAGTGTCTAACCAGGACATTCACTCATTTTCAAATAGGGGGTGATTTCCTACGTGTTTCCGTGAAACTTAACCACGTGTTCTTGTCACAATGAGATATGGTAACTTAATAGCCTGGTCGGGGCAGTTTCGCCGTAGGCTTTCCGTAGCCGTGTCTTTTACCAGTACTTGGTCGGGAGTGTCACGGGGCTGGCTGGGTCTCGGGCGTTCGGAACTAATCGCTATACCAGTTTCGAATAACCTTTAGCAATAAACACGTCGCCTGATAGCACATGTCAGAGATAAAACAAGACGCCAGCTTTCAAACAGTGTACAAGTGTTGCTCCTTACGGAGTGAAAAAACCTTAAGCTCAAGCTGGATTCACTTAGAATTTGTTTAGTCTTTTACCTTCCCCAAATTTCTTAACTCAACTGACAATTGAAATTTTGGGGCTTCCTAAAGCCCGACAGAGGCTAGTCCTCTGTCCCTAACTGCAACGTCGGTCCGAGCTCAAGCAGCGGCATGAGCACCGAACGGTCTACTAACTTGTAGATTTGTAAACCATAAACATAGTCAGAAACACGTGAATATGCGAATCCCTATGATTTCGTGGTAAAATTTTACCGTGGTCAGCTCAGGAAAATTCGACAGCCCTAACTCAAGAGTGATAAGTCATGAAAAAAACGCGTGGACGAGAAGCGTCCATTTTGATTTGCCTTACCTATGACCACGGGAAATCAGAATGACTTCGACTGGTGTTCACAATGCAACACCCCCCCGTGTAATCGCCCGAAATGCCCAAAACGGAACTCGACTCGAGACGGTTTGTCAAAGAACATGTAAAAATTTGTAACTAATCGGCGTGGAAGGCGGGACGTCCATCGACGGACGACCGGTCACTCTATGGAGAACAAATCATGTTATCACGAACTAAAATTTAGGTCTGTTACATTCAGGTCTGGGGAAAATAAACCC
>JASANE010026843.1:0-15848 GCA_030248225.1 Trileptium ribeirensis
ACCTCGTGCATTATATCACACTACCCAGCGTCGCTTGGGACGCGCGTTTAAAGCGTACCGGCGTGAAGTTGGAGATCATTCATGATGCGGACATGTATTCATTTTTCGAGGATGGAATTCGAGGTGGAGTATCGGTTATATCACATCGTTATGCAAAGGCGAATAACCTATACGTCGATGGATACGACATGACGCAACCCCGCAACTACGCGATGTACCTAGGTGCAAACAATTTATACGGATGGTCGATGGTACAAAAACTTCCATGTCACACATTCAAATGGATGTCGAACGATGATATCGATGCGATCGATTGGGCTATGGTCGATACCAATGGGTTAGAGGATACGTGTTAAAGGTCAATTTAGATTACCCGGAAGAACTACACGATCTACACAACGATTACCCCCTCGCACCCGAGCCAATAAAGGTAACAGAAGATGTGTTATCTCCTTATTGTGTGAATATAAAACAATCACTCAACGTTTCAAACGCTACAGTGTAGAAGTTGGTCCCCAACCTCAACAACAAACAAAATTACAAGCTTCATGTTCGCAATCTACAACAACATATTAGTCTCGGAATGAAACTCACAAAAGTGCATCGTGTCATCTCGTTCTACCAGTGTTCGTGGATGGAGCAATACATCACTTTCAACACAGAAATGCGAATGATGGCTAATAGCAACTTTGAAAAAGATCTATACAAACTTCTCAACAACGCGGTTTTTGGAAAGACAATGGAGAATGTGCAGGGTATGTCGATATTCATTTGGTCACGGATGAAAAGAGATATACAAAATTAATGGCAAACCCCAGATATTTAATGTCTTCAATCTTTAATGAAAATCTCGTCGCAGTTAAGATGCATCGCAAGACAGTAAACCTATGCAAACCCATTTACATCGGATTCACCGTTCTCGACCTATCAAAGACTCTCATGTACAACTTTCACTACAACTACATGAAGACGTTATATGGTGATCAATGTCGACTACTCTTCACCGATACGGATTCACTATGTTATTCGGTCAACACAGAGGACATATATGACGACATGGCAACGAACGCATCATTTTTCGATACGAGTGACTACCCAATGGATCACCCACTTCACTCTACCATCAACAAGAAGGTATTGGGTAAAATGAAGGATGAGACGGCCGGGGTGGCAATTGATGAATTCGTTGGATTACGGTCAAAGATGTACAGCATAAAGTGTGGTGACGTGGAGAAGAAACGGGCAAAGGGGGTAAAGAGGATGGTGGTTAAGAAAGAAATCAAGCATCAGAATTATGTGGATACACTATTTACTACTGGCAAGATGCGACACCAAATGAATTTGATTCCGTCTACGAAGCATGAACTGAACACAGTTACATTGAACAAGACAAGTTTATCTGCTTTTGATGATAAGAGGTATATTATGAATGATGGAATAACTTCTTATGCTTATGGACACAGTGATATTGAGTTTATAAAACTATTGGATGAAATGAATAAGGAATGCTATGATTAGACAATATGTATAGATATTTTTGTATGATTGTATTGCATCGTGTATAAATATGATCATTTTGTATGATTGTATTTCATTGTGTATTGTATATTTGTATTGTTATATAAGCTCGTTGGTTGTCTAATAAATTATTGTCACGAACTCTGTGTCCGTGTTGATTTCATTAGAGCTGATACGATACCTGCGCATCCTAAGCGGTGTTAAACATGCAGGTCTTAAAAGGATTTAATGGTTTTATATTTGTAACAATGGATGATAAGCTAAAGAAAATTTATTATGATGCAACTAATGTTGCTGGATTTTATACGGTACCGAAATTGTATCGTGAGGCTCATAAACGTGGTGTAAATGTTAAGCTGAAAGACGTACAGGATTGGCTACGCGCTCAGGAAAGTTATACTCTACACAAACCCCGAAGACTGAGATCCATGCGGCGACGCACAGTTGTGAAAGGCTTGCGTGATCTTTACCAGGCGGATTTGGCGGACATGTCGAACCTTGCAACTTACAACGATGGTTTTAAATACTTGCTTGTTGTTATTGATTGTTTCTCAAAGTATGCATGGGTAGTTCCAGTAAAGAACAAGCCAGCACCCGTAATTCTCACAGCTTTGAAAGAAGTATTTGAAACCAATACACCAGAAAATTTTCAAACATATAACGGTAAAGAGTTTGTAAATAGTTTAGTTTATGGCTATTGTAAAAGTAAAGATATTAACGTATACACAGCAAAGAATAAAGAAACTAAGGCAAATATGGCAGAACGATTCATACGAACTCTTAAGACAAAATTTACAAGTTTCTAACAGCAAATAACACGAAGCGATATATAGAACAGCTGCAGTCGCTCGTTGATAGCTACAATAACACCGAAAATCGCTATGGATATGTTCCCTCCAAAGTATCTGTAGATAATGAAAACGAGGTACGCGAAAAATTATTTCCAGCTAGAGATATTGAAGTACGGTATAAATTTCAAATCGGAGACGTATCAGAAACGAACGCTTGCCCTTCGAACGTGGGTTTAATCAATTGTGGTCACGAGAAGTATTTACAATCAATGAGCAGTTTCCTCATAGCCCACCGGTATATCAAATTATTGATGCTAACAACGAAGTTATACTTGGTAAATTTTATGCGCAAGAGTTGCAGAAAGTTTATGTTACAGATGATACTTATAAGATTGAAAATATAATACGGAAACGTAAGATTAAGAAGGGTATAGAATACTTAGTCAAGTGGTTGGGGTACCCCAAATCAATGAATTCATGGGTACATGAACGCGATTTACGACCTATGTAGGGGTACATAGGGGTACCCACAGAGGCAATGAATACGGATATATGGGACACATAGGGGTACAGAGTGGGGTACACATGGGTACATAATAGGGGTACAAAGCGTTCCGCAGAGGTATAAAATACGGATATATGGGTACATAGGGGTATAGAATAGGATACACAGGGTACATAATAGGGGTACAAAGTTCTTAAAAAGGAATCATTGTTAACTTACATAATCATGGAACATGTATGTGTCAACTGTGATCGTGCTTACACTACTCGTCAGCATTTGCATAGACACAAGAAAACTTGTAGAGCTCAACCCAAAACTATGTCATCAATATGTCAAGTTGACGTTCAAAGTTATACTACTGATAGCGGTAAAATACTATTACCTCTCGAATTACCGTTCATGTGCGTTATAAGTGGTCAAACAGGTAGCGGAAAGACTCTATGGATATATCGATTACTCAAACACAATATTTTCGATGGTAAAATAGATAAAATTTTGTACTGTTACAGTATATTTCAAGATATTTATGGTAAAATGCTGAAAGAAATACCAAATTTGGAGCTTTACGAAGGCATACCCACAGAGTTTCCTACTGGTAATGGACATACAATATAAAGATTTCTAAATTTTTAAAATGTCTCGAAATATTGAACGTAATTTACCAGCGTTAAAGTTTCTTGGTGCATCATCGTCGAAAGTAACTACAGCTGTGATCTTGTAAATTAGCACCACTATCTATGATTCACACATTAGCGGAGATTGCATATAACATAGTACAAAACACCAAAACCAAAAGTAAAGGTCTTAAAAGCATTGCAAGTAAACGCATTTCGGTTTCAAGAAAGAAAAAGTTGCTTAAACCTACTGTTGTAAAATATTTCATTAATTATTTCAACAGGCATTATGGCACGTAAAATGGCGGCGGTACCGGTAAGTTGGTTGGATATTATGAAAAATAGTGGATTGCAGGATAAAGTACCAGTTAGAAATGAAGTAGCTGTTTATGAAACAAGAGAAAAACCCGACTTATCACTGATGTTTCCTAAAAATTTACGAAATAAAGCTAAATTGATGTTGAACAATATTAAAGATTTAAAATTGAATGACAACAACCTAGTAATCTACCCAAACAAAACTGTTGGTTCCAATATTTTGGATTTGGTCATATACTTTGTCTCAGATGTCGACTTTTCACCCCGTCGACCTCTTGATTCTGAAAAATTTAAAACGCTACTAGGCAGTGTTCCCCTATCAGCATTTGGGAGGGGTAGAAAAAGTAGAGCTGTGGAACATAAAACTAATTGGAGAACACTTTATTCTTAAAAGACATCAACCAATCAAAACCGAGCAGACAACTATGTATAGACGTGTATTTTCAAAAGTTGATCAGTCTTAGTTTTGCTTTCATTGAAATCGGTCGTGTCTTAAATTGTTACACTGCAGTATTAAAAAACGGTATGGAATATACTAAATATTGTGCTACGACCGACGGCCCAGAACTCGTATTATTTCGATCGGGATGGAGCGTGTTCAGTAACTTCAAATTCGTATGGATAACAATCAACGGCGTCAAATACAATTGTGTGGAGCAATGGTATCATAGCGAGAAAGCGCGTTACTTCAACGACATCGAATCATGCAAAGCAATAATGGCGACTTTCAAACCGTCACAGCAGAAAAAATTGGGTCGTCAGATCAAAAGTTTCAATGCAGAGAAATGGTACGACAATGCGGCGTCAATAATGAAAATGGGTCTCAAGGCGAAGTTTCAACAACAACCACATGTTCGAGCGGCACTAATCGGAACGGAAAGCGCATTAATAGCGGAAGCGTCAGAATGGGATCCGTATTGGGGGATCGGCAAAAGTATCTACGATCAATCAAATCGCGATGTCTCGCAGTGGAAAGGACAAAACATTTTGGATGGGCTTTGGATGGAAATTCGAGACGAAGCGAAATAACTAATATGATAATAACTTCAAACGTTGGATGTAGGGTTGACTTGTTATATTTATCATGTGAAATTGATGGTTTTGATTATGATTTGTTTCGTTTCACAGGTGGTGTTTTGAAATTTAAACCTAAAGGCACAGTATTATTATTTTCGAATGGAAAGTTGGTATTGGTTGTCATCAAGTCAGAATGTTAAGGATAAGTTATATTAGATACAGTGAGAAAAAAGTTACGGAAATTGGGTTATCTATGTTTTCCAGAATTTGAATACCAAATCGCAAATGTGGTTGATTTGGTAAGAAGTGGATATAAAATAAACCTATCGCGTCTTTACGAGAAACTAAGAGGTAGATACCCGTAATGTATGAAAGCGAATTGCATAATAGCATGAAACTCACTTTAAAGATTGCATAATATTCTTAAAAGGCTTCAATAAAATCTTATCATCAATAATGGAAGTTGTAGTTGTGTGTGACTTGAGCGAACCGGTTGTTGAGTTTCCGACAGCGTTTTGCGCTACCAAGGTAAGAGTGATGAACATAGAACTGATAGAACCAGATCAATATGTAAACATAGAGGGAGGTACCACTGACTACTTTATAAACCAATCTTGGAAACATCTTGGAATCTATTATCATACCTTACATGTTTAGTACCAGTATTGAGTTTACAGTTAACCCATGCTGTGATATGGTTAGTGTATATTTGCTAGATAACGCAGAAATGAAATTATTTTCCGAAATTCAGGAGTTGTTTGGCTTTGCGAATGCACACTTAAAAATGGAAGACACGCTGGTAATAAATGTGTGGATCTTGGAAGATACAAACCTACTTTTGTTATGAGCTCATTTGTAAAAGATCGATTAGTTAATGGAAGATATAAACCATTGTTACATGTAATATCAGCACCCAAAAATACTATATCGTTAGACTTGAATAATTGTATGTTTAAAGTGTTGGGTTTTGAGGTATTAGACTGTAAATTCAAACCCGTGGAGTTTTTTCAAGGAGCAAAAATGATCATTAGGTTACAGTTCTCGTAAAGTTCTTAAAAAGGACTAATGCAGTTGCTAAATATACATCAAGATGGCGCTACCTTTGTGCTTTAACTCGTCAAAACAGCCTAATGCAATAGTAACAAAGAATATAAAGAAGAAAAGTCTTAAAAATGATCGTAAGAAGAGGAAAAGGAAAAGCAAACATGGCAAACGAATGCGGCGTCGAAAAGTTTAACTGGCAGGGGAATCAATACCCCGTTCAGCAATCGATCATCTCCACACAGCTGCTGGAAGTCGCATGTGAAACAGCGCTACCAAGCATTGATACGGACGATTCGTTTCGTTTTAAAATTGGTGAAAGTGCTTTTGATTTAGTTGATATATCAGAAATTTTTCATATATTGAATTTCAAATTATCAAGGGTGATGGCAAAGAGGTCAAGGACGCAAATCTTAAATTTACACCATGCAATATGTTTGGGTACGCACTTTTTTCTTCAGTTGAAATGAAAATTAATGGAGAACCAATAACCTTTAACCAAAAACATTACCTTGGATGACGTATATATTGTACATGCTACATATGATTGAAGAGCAAAGAAAACAATATTTGGCAGGATGTCTTTACAAACCCGATCAGACGTATATGTTTGATGACTTGCAAGATAACGAAGGTTCTGTTTATAGGAACGCGTTGATTTCAATGTCACAAAAATGTGAACTTTGCTTTCCTATCATTACAGACTTCGAATAAACGATTTTAAACTTTACGTACCTAAAGCAAGGCTGACAAAACGAGCTCTGGAATATCAAGATAAAATTTTACATAGTAGTGGTGTTAAATTCCCTAGTATACGGTATAAGATTCAAACGCTTTCAGTAAATAAAGGATTGCAGAATGTGGATTGGACAATTTTTGAAGGAGCGCTACCCCGCAGGATATGCATTTGGGGAATAACACAAGAAGCTTATGCTGGTGCACCCAAATCAAATCTGTTCAAGTTAAGTTTACCAGATATGACTAGTTTTACAGTGTTTATGAATGACGATAGATACCCGTGTAATATATTTTTACCGTGTAAGGCTGGCAATGATATGAGATTGTTTTATAATACATTATATGCATTAAACGGTAGAACAGAGAATTTGGGATTAACTGAAGTTGGTTTTCGACATGGTGCAGGTTATCAGATATTTTGTATTGATTTGAACAAAGATCACAGTAGCGATTGCAATTATCTTTCAAACCCACTAGATGGACAATTGAGGCTTTCTATTGATTTTGCGGAAGAGTTAAAGAAGGCTATTTTTATTTTTGCAATGGGAGAATTTACAGCTGAATTGAACATAAACTCAAATAAAGAAGTATTTTGGAATAAAATGTCTAAAATAGCTTTAGAAAACAGGTGAATCAACCATGGATAACAAACGTTTTGTTACATTATATGGTGTGTTACTTGTACCTGTTGTTGTGGAGACGGTTATATTGTTCATAAGTGTAAAACGTAATACTATTACTACGTGGAACCTCGAAAATTGTACGAAAACTTTATGCTACAACGATTGGACAAACGGATCAAGCGAAAAATGGAACCCAGCAAATGGTTACGATGTCACGTGGATTAACAAAACGTAGTCAAATTTACATTTCAACATTCGACTGAAACCACCTAAAGGTCTTAAATGGAGCGCATATATGGTTTATCTATTCAACGTGTTTGAACATTTGTTTATGAAACTATCGATACCATATCAACACGGACTCATATTGGTACGATCGGTTGGGATACACATTCAGCAACCATTATATGGGAGCAGGATTTATGAAACATCTCGCAACATACGATTTGGACGAAGTGCTTCGTCAACGATACATTGGAATCAACATTAGCGAAGCGTATCAATAATGGATCAGTAAGTGCGCAGTACTTATCTTCAAAAGGAGGTTGCTTATTGGCAAAAGCAGGTGGATGAGTTTAGACGTCAATGTGAAGCAACAGGCGACTATATAAACGGGTTATCGAAGGAGGAAGATAATTTTATCAAGGTTAAACGACGACGACAAGCGGTGATAAAGGCAGTTGAGTTCATAACGAAGAACGAAAACAATTTTAAACAGTCTTTATATGAATTATCATTATCTTACCCTATGTTGTATGTTGAATATTATCATGATATTATTAAATTGTGTAATATGTTTGATTTGAAGTAAAAAGAAAAAAACATAATGGTAGCCGATACCGTGTATTCGGTATAAAGCCATCTGATGATTCCCTTGGCAGGGATGAAATGTTTTAAAAAGGCTGTACATTGCGTAACTCTAAATCAGTTTTGACTTTGGATCGATTATGTTTCTCCACTTCAGCAAACACTTTGTAAGTGGTCATACTGGTCATGTTGCTGCCGGAAATTCACGTCTCATAAACGACTACGAAGCAAATGTGTTCGAAACGGTCTTCAAGGGTGATGATCATTTCGAGCAACAAGATAAGAGAGTTGAGCACTTTAAGACGTTCAACAGGGTAATTGGTTACCGCGGTTGGTCAGGTAAACCAGGCTACATACTATGTGTGGTTACAGAAGGTAATGTAGTGATAACAGCATTCGTCTACGACCAATCCGTCCACGCTCGGCAACAAAAGTATCAACTGATACATCAGTATGGTGCTAACAGGTGTAAATGAAGATATTGTATTTGTAAATATTTATGTTTTGCTGTATATGTTGTGTGTGTATGTTTATATATGTGTATGTATATATTATACTTCATCTGTATTATTGTGTATGTAATTTTCTCAATAAAGAAGAACAAAACGTAACGGCAGCCTAAAGACGTCTGATGAGGCCCGTGGCACGGCCGAAACATTTTGCCATTTGTGACAATACCGATATGTATGTTAGTGTTTACATATATGTGTGTATGTATATTTCTATGCATATAAAGTAGACATATATACATATATACACAGCACAAATATACCTATACATATATACATATAAATAAGAGTAATGCTCAACACATGACCACCGGTCCCCACCAGTGGGGGGGGTAAAACCAACATTTTTCATCTACTGATATCTAGCTATTTTTATTTGCAACCGGGCAAGCGAGGTTGTTTTCAGATATCATTTGTGCACATGTGATCTACCAAAAGTTACAACACCACACGGGCTTCCAGATATCGGGTCACCAAGTTCGGTGGAATCGTCCGATTGAAATTCGGCCGTTAGTTAATTTTATGAGGCGTGTATAACTTAAGGACTTTTTAGGGTTTATATGTATGATGCATCTCGAGTTAAATTCAAGTTGAACCCCTCCTTAGACATTGAAATGCTTTATCACAAGAGAACTTACAATCATAATATTCGGCTCGATGGACTATTATAGAATTTATAGTATTTGTGACTACCTTCAGACAAATTTACACTTACTACAGTACTCGCCATAAATGACCGTCGCATTTCGAGCGAGTCGCGAACGAGTGGCTCGCTCGAGATTTCGCAACTATTTAAATTAATAGAAAATTCTATTTTTAGAACAAATTTTTTTTCGAGCGAGCCGCGAGCGAGTCTTGAGCGAGTCGCGAGCGAGTGTCGAGCGAGCGACAGTCATTTTTGGCGGGTACTGTATTTCATTAGTGTGTGAGGTCATATTAGCGGCATGAGCTATTCAATTTTGTAAGAAATATGTAGCTCCGGTGGTAACTGGGAAGTTATATACCAGTTCCGAATATTAAAAATTGTTCATCCATTTATTGTAGAAACTACAATTTTTATGTGATTGTCAGTATTTTTTATAGTGGCTTAAGCTTATCAAGCTTTACTATTCACTGCCAGAGTACCTATATTTTTCAACTATTGATTCGGCATAAATTGCAACCAATCGGTTGCATCGGTACCTGCCAACCTGTATCTAATGATCACCAATCTGTTGAATATAAAGGAAAGAAATCTTTAATACCATGCTGATTTTTTGAGTATGTCACTCCAGTTACGTCTCAAATCCAACATGTCGGTGAACATTTTGAATACAAATATCGACATTTAGATCAAACCAATGCTTATAGTGGCGTCCGCAACTCTTGTCGTTACTTAGAAATAAACACTAGTATATTCCGAAAATGAGATTTTTGACGTTCCACGTTAGTATTCTTTTCTATTTTTTCCTGCACAAATTCGGATATCGGAATGATCATCTAAACTCGAGCTATTATTTTGTGGTGGACCTTTTAAATAAATGGCAACCAATACTCAAAACATATCACTAGCTTCAGGATATCGCGTTAGTGGGGTTCTGGGGTTTGCCAATACTTGCAAATGAATCTATTTTGTTATTTTAATCACGGGCAGTCTAGGGTTGTGTACTACAAAATATAATTTCGTGAATTATTAGTGGCTGCATAAGCAATCATGTTTATTACTAAAAACAAACAGACATTGATATTTCTATCAATTCATATAATCTTGAAATGGCATGTTTACCAACATTTTGTGGCATAAGTCAACCCGTTAGGCGCAGGATTTCTTTGGTCAAAAACATGTTCTTTTGAATACAATTTTTTATAAAAATGAACACCAAATTTTAAAAATTACCACATAAATGAACAGGAACATTTAACCCCATGAAAAACATCGTTTGAAACCGAGTTTTGTTTGCAATACTTATGACTGTATGATTCACAATGTTCATAAGCTATTATTCAAATGTTTATATAAAGCAGTGCACCACAAAGTTACGTTATGTATGTATATATAGCTTAAGTCATACATCCCATTATTATTGCAATAACAATATAATATTTATATTGGGTTAGAACTGGCAATAACTGTGTGATCCCTGCATATAACTTAGCCAAAAAATTTGGTTTATGTAGTTACATTATTAGGAAGGATATCTTATTACAGCATAAAAGACACTCATGAGAAAAATGTTATTTGGGAAAATATAGTGTTAGATAATTGTGCTTACTTGGCTATGTGAAACAAGGTTTTCGGTGAAAAATCCTCTTACACTAATAGTGATATATCCCGAAATAATGTGTTTAGTTTAGGTTAGGTGCGTACGCCGAGTTTGCTCTGTCAAAATTACGAACGGATTCGAAGCAGAAATTCGCATTCACATTTGGGCCATTAGTATTCGCATTTTTGTGAATGCGAACATTGACTCTGCGATGCATGAATGCCATTTCCATGTCCATTTCCACATTGTCCATTTATCCTGTTGAAAATGATCTCATCAAATGACATTGGGAATCAGACAGCTATGTTCGCGATCTATTCGCGCATTACAGCATACAAGAACAAAAGCGGTAAGCCATCGCGTTTTCAGTTGCATGCGGTCAGCAAAACGTGATAATAAATCGCAAGAGGGTGATGGAAAACAGCGCCTACGCCATGGTTCAACGCAAATCGCGTATGCAAACATAAGGAAACATCGTCATTTGTTCGCGTTCATCGCTTTTATGCTCGTGAACTGATTTTACAAAGAACAGCCCAGGTGTAAGCACTTAAACTGGAATCACGCATAATGGTTTTGCTTTGAAAATGCATTTATTTGATTAAAGGACTAGAGTCGTTGGTCGTTGCGATGAAAAATGAACTATTGTTTTTAATTTACTACGGCTTCCTATGGTGTATTGGGCTTATACGGTACAAGGACATTGCGGTTGAAAAATGTACAATTTTGATTTGGCAAATTTTGTGGGAGATACAAAAATTTTTGAAACTTGTGAACAATATTACCAATCATGTTCCCCTATCTTTCACTGTATTCAAAACCAGTTGACGTGTATAATAATGTTTACAGGAAACAGCAACAGATAGTGTTAGCACTACCAATAAACGAATTTCTTCTTACGATAATATGTATATATATATATGATTTATGATAACAGTTAATTTATTAAATATATTTTTCTTGGACAGTAATTATTATTCTTTACGCAGCATTCGTACGATGAAAATCCAAACTTTGATGGTTTCAGCAATAATAACGACGACATTGGTAACAATGATGTCATCAGACTGTGATATATACCCAAAGGTATTTCACTAATTTACAGATAACGGTAAGGACTTAATTTACATTACACTGCTACGTCGAAAGGGTTAAAACCATCTTGTATGTATTGATAAGGTTATCAATAAACGGACTTCTTCTTATGATAATATGTATATATGATTGATGATAACAGTTAATTTATTAAATATATTATTCTTGGACCCATAATTATTCTTTACGCAGCATTCCTACGATGAAAATCCAAACTTTGATGGTTTCAGTGATAATCAGGCGTTACTACATCGTAACGATGACGCATCCAGATATTAAAGATACACCCAAAGGTATTTCAATAATTTACAGATAACTGTACTGGACTTAATTTACATTACATTGCTTACGTTGGAAAAGTGTTAAAACAAACTTGTATGTATTGATAACGTTAGCAAACGGATTACTTCATACGATAATACGTACAGTCCCGGCCAGAAATAAGTGCAAAAAATCGATCGATTGTGATTAAACGAAATATCGACCGTTTTTGATTTCGATCGACTTCGATTAAACGACATTTTAATCGATTTGATCGTTTGCGAATAAACGCAATCTCGATAGACTTCGACTACTGCCCTTGGCGGCATATTGTATGTCTATACGAGAGCTTACCATCATTATCAGTACACGTCTAAGTATATCTATGTATATACTGCAATTATTTTTATGTATTCGAAATCCTGTTTGATATTTTTAATATCTATATAATATATACAGCTTTCCAACATCAAAACATTGATGAACTGGTGCTTAAACCTTATATATCAAGCATAGGTTGCATACTTTTTCACAAACTTATTGCGATATTTCGAATAAACTAACAATATATCTATTATTAAATTTTAACCAGGGGCGTGGCCGAAGGGGGAGCATGGGGCGCATGCTTCTCCCTGTTACAGTACATGTGCCAACTCCCGTTGAAATTCACAAAATGTGAAGTATGTAATGTACGCCGGGTGTGGTTAAGCTGCAACCCACCTAGCAAACCTCGTGCCCCCATTCCGTAAGAAAGATTGCTTTCAGTAATATTCTTTTTTATCATTCTTTTATATGTCGAATAAATTTGTTCCCGGTAATGTATGTGTCTACATAAGATTATGATTATTGTTACTTTCTTTGTTTATATTTTTATTTTATTTTATGTGAATGTTTTTATGTTTCTGTGTTTATTGTGTTAAGTTTCTGCATTTTTTATTCGAGTTTTTAACACGCAGCATGCTATTTTTAAGATGCATTGTGATATTTAATCGCATTGTTGTGGAAATCCTAAGTGAATTTGTGAGGGTGTGGAAAGCAGATAGCGCCATATTTTTATGCATATGTTTCTATGGGCGTGGTATCCCGTGGTTACCCGCGCCTTCTGCGTTGGGAGCAAGTCTCAGGGGATACGAGATATACCCGCTAGCCCCACGTGGTCGGAATTGGAACAATGACATGTAGTTTTTACTCCGCTCCGATGCCCATTTACCCCAAACGAAGTTCTACAATGTTGCTAGGCAATTAGATATCTGTACATATATTTGCATACTTTTCGCAAAATTAATTGATAGCTACACGACGAATGAATCATTATATATCTGTACAAATTGAACTTGCCAGTCTAGGATAGAATTGGCGCTATTATAAGTGGCTATTATTATGAATATAGTTGTGTGAACGTTAAGTTTAAATAGTGATTGATCAAATAATAATGAAATCATTGATTGGATTGTTGACGCGATATGTATTATATTTGTACATAGCGTAAATATAGGACCGGGTGTGGGGCACACACACATTTTTTGAATATTCACAATCGTGTACGAATTGGTGTATGCATTTGTTTCCCCAAAGACCCACATGAAGGCAGGCTATTTATTAGTACAGGAATCAACCCGACTGGCACCGCGTTATACACCTACTCTGTTCAATATAACATCAGCAACAATCCCATCTTTGTACCGTTTTGTGACGTTTCAGTCCTACTTGTAACGACGGACAACGAATAATTTGCGAATAACCATTTGAATAGAACCAACCCAGTTTCTGCACAAGTGTGACTGAATTCTAAGTCCGATTTTGTAGAATTTACATAAAACTAGCCGTAATTCTTTGATTTCGTTGGTTATTTCTATATGACTACGACAGCTAAAGCTGGATTTTGGTTGTACAATTTTTGCCAAATTTCCCATAGATTTTGTTCTCGAAATGTTCCGCGCGCGGGGCTACACGTTGCTTAGCCTTCACGATATTCTCATGGAAGGAGTACCGAGAGCCAAATGAATGAGTGACACCGACAGACCAAAAAAATTTAGCTTAAGCAACATTGCATAGACTAGTTTTGCGGAATGCCTAAAACGATGGATTTCTGACAAAGCATTAAATTTCTAGCTTTTATTTCAGATTAGTTATATATGTCTAAAATACATCATAGATTAGCAAGATTACCGAGTTATTGTCGCCAGCGGATAATTTTTTTGAACCAAAACGGACATGGTTATGTAGATATTACAAGAATACTTAAAGCCGAGAATTTCAACACGTCTAATTGTGCTGTGAAAAACACAATTGAAAGATGGAAAAAGCGGCGCCATTTATTCGACAATTCCCGATCAGGCAGACCTGCTATGGCTAAAATGTGCACAATTTTATTGACAATGTTATGACAAATGACAACGAGCTGACGTCTTACCAGTTACGAGCACAACTAGCTGATGAGTTCCCGAAAGCAGTGGCCCCATCTGAGCGTACGATTCGGCGAGTTAGGAAGGAAATGAGATGGAAGCACGTGAACATTCACTACTGTCAAATTGCAAGAAACGTCAATAAGCTTAAGCGAGTTAAGTTTTGCATAGCAAGTATTGATAACAATGTACAATTCAGGGAACATGTATTCACGTATGAGTGTACGATTCAGCTTGAGCGGCACAAAAAGAAGCCTTTTACAAAACCTGGAAGAAAACTCATGACGCTTCGCAGTGTCGCCAAACATCCTGTTAAAGTACACGTTTGGGCAGGCATAAAAGCTGGGAGGGTGCAACTCGAATATGTATATTTGACGGCCGTAAACGAATGGACTCAATCATGTAGCACTAATATTTTCGTCAATTTTTTAAGCCCTTTGCGCTTAACAGATATTCAACGGTCATTGTTAATTAATTCAGGACAACGCGCCAACCCACATCCATAGTTCCACGAAATCTTACTTGCAGGCTATTAATATTTCAGCAGTCGATTGGCCACCAGATACGGCCGATTTAAACTGTATAGAATGTGTGTGGCGCCCCCATTAAAAGAAACATTATAAAAGAAAGAAGTACAAACCATTTAATAATCAGCAACTTATAGCTGGTATCAGACTTTTGGATAACTAAAATGACAGTAACACAGTGACAAAAATACGTAAGCCATATATTTGCTGTTATTCCTGAAGTTTTGAAGAACCGCGGTGGGCCTACGTTATATTAACGTTAGTTCTATTTTCATTGCATTACATATTACACAAACTCTAATTTTCAGACTTTTTACGATTGATTAGCATATGTTCTGGGACTTAATTATGTTCTGAAATTAGCAATTATCCGCAATGACTTCGACAGATATGCATTACTGGGTAAAGTGGTATCATTCCGGTACCACCTCTGTTATATCAGGCACTAGTGTACTAAAAATCATACCAAATTATGTTGTAGACAATACTGAAATTGAAGAATACACATTGGATGATATACGTTTAGACGTTACACGCAATGGTTCAATATATAAATCCAAAGGCAATACAAGGAAGGCATCAGGCAATCATAATGGCAGCAGATAGGGCAACTAGCATGGAAAAATACAGGACAACACCTTCGGTTGACCAAACGCAAAAGCCCAAATTCCTCGAAATCCAGTTCGTCAAGTCCCAATAACAGCTTTATATCAGGTATTGCATTTATATGTTCACCCCATAGAACTAGTTCACCGTAATCTTGTGTAAACATAACAATTGGCCAGGTGAATGTATATAACAGTTGTTTGACACATTCCAGAAATAGCCGTGTACGCTTA
>JASANE010026845.1:0-60653 GCA_030248225.1 Trileptium ribeirensis
ACAAAGAAGACACGATATCCTTGACGTCGTCGCAAAGTGATAACACCCGTAGCCATCATTCAGCCCTATCCTTCAAGGATCTAACAAAAACATAGGGTGTCTATGACTCCCTGTTGTTGAACGTGTGCCTGACACTGTGCTGGGTTCATACATTCCAAGCGTTGGGGACATTGTAACGTGAACACCGCACAACATCACAAACCGAGAGAATAATAAGCCACTTTTTAACGTACGCCACACGACAATTTCAGTTAATGCAGAATTTTACAATGTGTGTTGGTGCTATTTGCTCCCAGTCGGCATGAATCAACAAAAAAGTTGGTATTTTCAACGTCACCGCTTCACAACCATGGTCCTTGATTCCCCTTGCTAAATAAGCTAGAAACGACTATAGTACTCGACACCCACCTGTATATTTGACGCATGCATCATTCAAATCTAGACTAGAATGCCACACCAATTAGCAGTATCGCTAATGAATACACTGGAGAAAGGCTTACTATATAATTAATTAAAAAGCATTGTCCAAAATAGATGTGTTGCTAAGAAAGACTACTATACTAGTTTTATTAAATTATGTGGGAGCAAAATAAATTAATAAATGTCATTCTTTTTGCTATATATGAACGTGCACATTTTACGATGTTGATAACTTTAAGTTTTGGTCCAAACGTACTATATTTTGCACTTATATTAGAAGTGCAGTTTAGGCTAAGGTTGTTTCTTTTGGTATATATGACGAGAACGGCATAGCATACATTTCATTTCCGCTCCTAAAAGTTACATTGGCTTTATGCTTTATTGATATAGCTATTTGCGGTTTTTTTCTGGTATCTATTCAAGTAGTCCTAATATGTAAAATAACAACGCCATTTATCTCTAAAGTGAACCACAGTTGTCTAAGCATCGTAGTAAATACTACACTTGGCCCAAGAATACGTTGGCCAGGGATATCCTCAGAGGAGGGGGTGGCCTCTCTCAATTTTTGCTAACAAACGTGAAAATTTTAACTGATGGGATTATAAGAACATGAATGTAAACGACCCGCCACCTGCCCTTTTGAAGAGCGTGCGGCACCCCTCGCCTATGATGTAGGAAGAATTTAAAAATACATTTAATAGCAAAGCTCAATCGATCCTACGAAGTGCCAAAATAAGAAGGCCATTAAATGAATGCGGCATTGCTTGCATGAATTATTATAATAGTGCAGTGTTTAAGAGTAGGCCTTTAATAAAAAGACTAAGGTTAAACATTTAAAATGTTTAATAGTATTTCTTTGTGGATAAAGCTTTCAAATATACAAGGAATTAGGTTTTAGGAACTAATAATTAGTGTTCGAGTTAAGTTTTTTTAATATTCTGGCGAATGCATTGTCTAGCACTAATTTTATTATTCGATAGGGGCATTTAAACAATGAAGTATTATAGTGTCGTCTCGTTATATTACACACCTAATCGTTTCGTGCTCGATTAATTTGTATATCGCAGCAATGTTTGAGAAGTGTGAGCCGGTTTCACGAAAAAACTGCCCCTCAAATAATTGCCTTCCGGATACTTTTTTTGAATAAAAATATTTCCCCGGAAATTTTTTTCCGAAAAATATGTGTCTTTCATTGAAATCGGCACACTCACCATCCAACCATCTTGCTCCTAATCAAGTGCGAATGGTAATCTAAACTTTAAAATAGCCAACACCACATTGAAATTGATCTTAAATTTTGCTACTTGGGTATAGGGTATTCTGGTACGGCTGTTGTTTAGCACTGCCGGAAATGTATCTGTATCGAGACAAGCCCAGCGTTTCCTCTTTCCTCGAATATACTGCCACTTTCAATCCAGTGTTATAAGCTGCTGCTATAATCACCGGGCACCGCATCGGTTGCCTACACTACTAAGTCAGCCTTTCAATTTGCATTTAAATACTAACGCTGGAGTGCTATATTAATAAGAATAATATTGCAAGTGTGAGAACAACTCCGTGTGAACGCCGTGGATTCTTTTGCCTATCAGTTTAACGAAGGCAGGTTGCCAATCGACTTCGAATTGGGAAGGATAAATATATTAGGCAAGAATGACAAGTTGAAAACAACTCACAACACCAGCAACAATCACCGCTGCTCATGCTTGGGAATGGAATTGCTAACACCGAGCAGTAACATATATATAATTGGCGAAGAATGAGTCTCATCACGCTCATATTTGAACTACACTGTCCAGAAAATCTCTTCCTCTGAACCGTCTACTATTTCAAAGCATTAATCATAATGTCATATCATATTTAAACAAGATGCCACGCTGAGACCGTTGGGTAGGTAGCATTAATTTAATTTAACTTACATTACTTTAATAATTTTATGCTGACGGTAATGAATCTGTAGCGGAGCATTGATGACCACGCGCTGCATCATGTATAAAGTCTAACATGAATGGTTATGTCTGTGAACATATGAGCTAAACCGGATCAGTTTTTAATCAGTTATATCCTATAATAACAAAATCGGCCTTTGGGTTATATGCCTCCAGACCTTAGAAGAAACACCAATGATCTTCCTAATATTTGATTCCGCTGTCTGGCGCACTTCAAAAAACTACATTAGAATCATATTTATGACAATATTATTGATTTTTCGCTTACCAAATCATAATCGAAAAAATTTATCAATATATGTATAGTTTTGCATAGCATTTAATTCGCATTGACAAGCTGATTCGAATAAGTACCAAAATCAGGTGAATTCGTTGGTTAACGTTCAGGTTTAGGATTTCAGATAAAAAGAGGTTGCTCTTGAATTCATGATCAAATTAAGATAGTTGTGAGACCACTCGACTCAGCTCGGCAATGCGATTCCAGTGGTACTTTAAACTTTATGTTTACTACTATTAGATAAGGTGTGTGACTATTCACCGAAAAGACCTAACAAAATTTGCTTCAATTTGGCACTAAAATTTAGCTTTGTCGGGTGTCTTCTCGTACGAGTATATATCACAGTGATATTGTTTCCACCTCCAAACAACATAATGGCACATGCGCTGGTAAAATTTGAGCTAAATGGGTTCGCTTACAACTTGTCTATAAACGAAAATATGAAAACGTGGTTTTGTTTGACCTTACTCCGGAACAGGCGGCGATATATGTATAATATTGAAGTTGAAGAGGCGTAGCTTTAAAAGCATCTAATAGAAAATAATTTGGCAATATACCTCAAACGTTTGCTGAATTATTATAGTTGTAACACAATTTCATTAATTACACGATAGATAACGTGACAATTGTAAACACTTCAGCTATGTGATCTGTTTTGATAATTTTTATTAAAACATCGAAATTTGATGGCATGTCGTATTTAATATAGAGTCTAGCAAAGTCTGTGTACGATTCGTATGTGACGCCTCTGCCTGCCCTTACCTCAACGTAACGATAGCATGCGGGCATGTTAATTTTTGAGTCCAACAATTACTGGGTTGAAACCAGCTATATTGCTAAATAAATGTCCTCTATTGCTTAAGGGTAAACCCAAGAGTAACAAATATCTCGTATGCGAAGTGGAAATAATGCGACTGTTGTTTCATTTATAATTTATCATTTTATGTAATCATCTATAACAGGCTGCGTTTGATGTATATACCACTCCAAAACATCTGGAACACTGAACCAACTGAGAAATCTATCACATTGTCGACCCTAAACCCATCGAAACCAACCAATAACACATGAAATATTTTGTGCTTGCCTCGAGATAACCAAACAAATCATGTTCCGTCTACCGACAAACATATACGCAATTCTTGATACCCGGAACGCACTTTATAACCAAACCTCTGAAAACATGCTATATTCTGGAATTCGAATTTATTGACTCTAAGCTCATTAAAACCTCTGAAAATGTATCAAATATTTGTACTGATCTCTAGATAACCGAATCGTCGTATTCAACTTTCTGAAAAACCTATGTATAAACATTTATGATGCCCTGCACGCAATATATAACCAAACAAATGAATGCACACTACAATTTAATATAGTGAAGTTGGACTCAAGATAGCAAAACCATGCAAAAAAAGGTGGAAACACCTGGGGTGGATATTAAAACGCAAGATTACGTTAATGTGAATTAGTACCTAATATGGATAAGCCAGTACTCTGTCACTCATCTAAACATTTTAAGACTGAAAGAAATACTTAGGTAACTGCCACTTGCTAACATTAGGAGAATATACTGATTCACTTTAGGGACACGATGCGATCATCTGGCTCAAGAACGTTTCGGATACATATTATGGATGTGAGCGTTCCTCTTTACCGATTCTCTGATTTCGATTCCAAAATGTGGTTGTTTTGTTCTTAATTTTCGACAAAATGAATGATTTCCTTAATAGTTTAGGCAATACACGAGCTTTAATTTGAGCAAAACATTATTTAATCGGTCAAGTATGATATTAGTTGGGAAAGAAGGGGGGACTCTTTTTTATTGACCATATGGATTTCCTAGGCGGTTGTATTTCAATTAAAATTATTCGTTTCTATTCAATAAACATTTGTTTGTTTCAAGTAATTCGTTTATATTGATATATTTGAATAGTTCGCGAGTAGCTTAGATCCAAAATAACGCTTTTGCTCAATATATACACTTCAAAAGACAGAGCTACTAGCTATTTTAGGCGAGCAGAAACAACATCTGTCTTAACGAACATTTAAATTGTCTTAAAGTATATTTCACAGTTGAATTTACTTATAAAAACGCAATTCTAACACTTTATTTTCGCCTGCACATTTTCGAAAAATTTTGCTGCTATATTGACTGTATACAAACAGTTGTAATGTCTTGGTATGCATACACAGTGTACAAAGAGTGAAGTCACAGGTGCGAGAGGTTCGCGGACTTAGAGAGTCACTTACGGTTCCGGCGGGGGGGGGGGGTGGGGAGGTTAATTTAAAGGAGTACATTTTCCAAATTTTAGTAACTTATAATTTCCCCAATTTCACTAAAATTTTGCACAATTTTGCCTCATTTTTGCCTATTTTCGTTTAAGTTTTGCCAATTTAATGCAATTTTTGGCCAATATTTCCCGAGCAGTGCCAAATTTGACAAAATTTTCATTATGACCACGCGAAACAGAACTAAAGTGCTCGAAGCTAAAGCGACTAAAAATTTCCTAGGTCTACCTGCATCCAGTTGATTTGATCAATATTTTTCCCACGGCTTTAACGTTTTTTTGCTATCCTAAAACCTGTTTCACTTACTATCATCGGTTAAATATAAAAACGATGAATATATATTAGTAAGCTTTTTAAATTTGATAGTAAGCTAAACAAATTTTCGTACAAGACATTATTTATGTCTACGGTTAAATAGGCAAAAGATAGTCTAGACGCCTATTAATGCGTTGTGGTGCTGCAATCAAAAGCCATGATAATAAATTCAAGTTGTGGTCTATATATTTTACCTAGATTCGTCCGTCGGTAATAGCCACGAGCGCTTGATTGTTGTTTGCTGAAGGGTATGGCACTCTTCAGCTTCTGCATGGTAAGGCTATAAGGATGTTGCGATGTATTTCATGGGGGGGGGCCAGTTCATCTGTTCCGCAGCATGTCATAGTTGTCAAATACCCCGTGTATCTCGTGGGGGAATTGTCACCTCGATTTCGTGAGATACAATTTGTCCAACCCCTCGATTTCGTGGAGAGGGTTTGTACAATGCCCCCGCTCAAAATCGAAAGAGGACAATTGACCCCCCATGAAATACAGGAGGACAGCGTGAAACACCGCGACATACCTTTACAATGGATATACTTAAGCTGAAGAGAGTTATACTCTTCAGAGAAGTATTATCCACTCTTGGTACAGCAGAGCGATAATCATTGCGCTGGGCTCCTCACGGTACAGCAAGTACGAGGTTTAGTAATAATTGTCTGATATAGTAGCTCCAGTTAAGATGTGTTTTATTAAATCTAAAATATATCTAATCTAATCAGCATTAGACGATATCTAACAGCCGTTACTAGTAGCAATTTTAAGGGAAATATCGCATCCTACACACTGCTGAACTAAGAAAGAGAATATAAGACGGCTGCCATGTCAGTAGTACATATATCAAAGTGAGGACGGTGTCCGCTATATATCGATACTCGGACTTCCAAATCTTTAGTTCTAAACTCAAAATAAATTTTGCAACTCTATTAAAAGATCGAAATTACACTACTGAAATCTGACGCATATTTCTAAGTCTAACTAGTGCCGCAATTTGGAGAAAGAATTAATAGATATACAATTTAAGCGAAGGGGAACCTTCTTAAGCACTGGAAGGATTAGATTGTTGGAAGCATACAAATGACGTATGCATACACCATGTTTTATAATATACAATGACTGAGCGATTACTATTACAAGCAATAATTATTGATTCGCTATATCGCGCAACGAGATAAAGTATGTCACCACCGGATATCAAACACCCTACCGTATGTCCTAAAGGTGGCAATTGGGTCTCACTGGATGCGGGTCGGTTGGGGGTTGGATACTGGTCGGGTCGGGTTGGATGCTGGGCGGGCCGGGTTGGATGCTGTTCGTTCCGGGTCGGGTTGGGTTAGATTCTGGTCGGGTAGGATCGGGTTGGTTCCGGTTGAATGGTTGTCGGGTAGGAACGGGTCGGGTTGGATGCTGGTGCGGTAAGATCGGGTAGGGTTACGTTAGATGCTGTTCGAATAGGATCGGGTCGGGTCTTGTTGGATGCTGTTCGGGTCGGTTTGGATGCTGGTCGGGTCGGGCTGGCAAAAACTGACCCGACTGACATGTTTACTCCACACTCGCAGCGGACGCGCTAAACACTTCAACATGAGTTCGCTTAAAAGATTTGACAATTTTCTGTTGTTAAATTAACTTGGGAATTAACTCTTTATACTGGTGTTAGATTATGTTGCGTGATCCCAACAAAACCGTTGCTACATTCGAAAACAAACGTGCAATAGACTACCATATACTTATAAATTTCAACATCTCTGGTCCAAGAATAAACAAATGACACTACTTTATTAACTGCCTGACACTACTTTATTAACATGACACTACTTTATTAACTGCCTGAGATCCAATATCTTTGGCAGCGGGGAGTACGGAACGTTGAATGTATTAGTGCGTTTACTAAAAGGGGATGTTCTTTTAATGCTTTATCAACTTTCAATATCTACGCTATCGCGAATGAAGAATGCTATAGTAACACATTACCTACAACATCCGCCTAATTTTAATATTTTTGGCAATGATGTAGAGGAACATATGATACTTCATTTTTGCAAAATCACCCGTCTATATAATTTCAGGTGACGGTTTACGGAATGTGAGTGCAACGACAATACACTGCTATTTTGTTCCTGTTATTTTATGTAGTAATGGATTATTCGCTTGAGCATACACAATTTTCCAAGATGTCGAGTAGCCTAATATACTGCTTTAATAAACAGAAATTGAGCATTCTTGCATTATATTTGAATGGAAATATTGTTTAGAAAATCTCTAAACCCCAAATATTACTTTAATTTTGGGAATATACGAGCATTTATTTGTCTTCCTCGGGTTAAGGTTTATTTAAATTAACCGTGGAGTCTCGAATTTTAGATCCATAAATTGAGCGGCCAATGTAACCTTTAGGGGCGGAAGTGAAATGTATGCGATGCCGTTCATGATATACTAAGCCTAAGCGTTAGTCTTACCTTAAGCTAAGGTCCCTATATAAGCCATGTACTAAGCCTAAGCCTAAGCCGGGGGGCTGCCGCCCCCGAACCCCCCGCTCTAGGCTGTTATTCTTTTCTAACGTTATAACGTCCGGCTCCTAAAAGGGACATAGGCCAATTGAGGCAGGGACATGGCAAACCCAACAGCAGCAGCATGATTCAATTGCCTATAGCTACTCCTGGAACTCGAATCTTAACTGGCGCACGCAGCTACAACAGCATGAAGTGTGGCTTCCGAAACGTTAGATCGTGGTGTTGGAATATCCTACCTCTGTTGGCATTTTGTGATTTCTTGAACTATTATTTTTGCTTCAAAATTATGTATTTTGAGGTCTTGAGAATGCGATTTTTATAGTATTTTGAATGATATTTAGTACATTAATGCCATTAATAAATCAATCAGCGAGCGCATCTATACATGGAAGGATTTTCATTGTCTATGGTTAACGTTTATCTGGTAAAACGTCGACGATGTTTAAACAACAAAAGTGGACTGGCATCCATTTACTCTTGGAGCTTTTAAACACCGTGGGACATTTTAGTATTTGAATTATAGATCTCCTGCTGATTCACTACTTCTCCGGAGCACTTTTGTGAAGCAACGGTGACAGATCTACAGAGAAGTGGCAGCAGATCTACCGAAGAGAAATTAGATCGGCAAGAAAAGAAATTAAAACTAAAACAACAAACGGTGTTTTAAAGTTAAAAAAACAATGACAGCGTTGTATTTTTATATTACACCGTCGAAATCAAAATAAACCCGGTGGAAGCTAGCTCGGAAGGGACGTGGTACGCTACTCGTAAGCAGCTGATCACTACTGTGAAATCGGGGAGGATGTCTTATGGTGGCTTCTTTGTTTCGACAAGTGTAGGGAGCGCTCCCCCACCACCCAACCCCCACGTGATGCGGCCCTGTAGCTCGATCTACGGGGTAGAATTATAATGATGTAGTATAACCGTGTTCGCGATAAAACAGTGCAGTTGTGCAATCATCAATTTGCCGCGCTAACTTGCGAAACCGTTTTCCTCAGGAACAAATTTAATCAAATCGCTTTGTCGTTTGAATTTTTTTACCCTGGTTCTCCAACGTCAAATGTATCTAGTGGAACTCAATGTAAGCAATACATCTGTACAACCAACGTTTCTGTACCGACTCATGGTAAATTTTTTAATTCCGTATGAATTATATTTATGTCCAAACACATACTGACAGATTATATCTAACCTGCAAACCAATTTTCAACATTCACATGTATTTTATATCCATTAAATTATTGCATATACTAGTAATTCTCAAGTAATAATGAAATGGTGCCAGCGAGGTTACATTTTTAAGTTATAATTTTGTTCAATGACCTGTAAGAGGATGTGTTTGATGAATGTATCATCGTAAGTCCTCTTGAACCCTGAACACACTAAAGCCCTAAAACATTGTCGACCCTAAACCTAGCGAAAACAACTGAAAACGCATCAAGTATTTGTGTTGTTCTCTAGATATACAAACCATCGTATTCATCCTACCGGAAAGCCTATATAGACAATTCTTGGTGACCTGTACGCAATATGTAACCAAACAACTGAAGACAGAATCGGGTTCATTGACCATAAACGCAATGAAACCCATGAAAAGATATGAAAAACTCATGAAAAGTCATGAAATATGCACCGTGGATACTAGATAACCAAATTATTGTATTCAGCCTTAAGAAATACTTATATATAGTCCATTCTTGATACCCTGCACCCAATACATAACCAAACTAATGAAAATGGACTTAATTGAAGATGGCCTTTGCCAGAAATAGCTATTTTTTTATTGTCAACATGTTATTGCGTGCTCGTACCTTACAATGAGTGCCTATTAGGTTATCAAGCACACTGGATACGATGGTTTTACTATCTAGAGTCTAACTTTAATATATTAGGCCTTTTAACGGGGTTTCGAGGGTTTTACAGTCGATAAACCACATGGCCCACAGCCGCGCATGGAGTGATCCCACGAGAAAGTCGTGCTCAGTAAAGGTGTAGATCTCGATGAGCTGAAGAATGGTCTCCATTTTTGCCGCGAAGCATGGGTCGCGAGATATGGGCTGCGAAACATTGGTACCAGAATCTTTAGATCTGGCAAAAAACCCTTATGCATAACCAAACTTAAAATGACCCCGCTGACCATCCTATTTTGTTTTTGTAGAAATTTTCATCACCGAACATTTTCTTGTCGATAAGAAAATGCTGCTATCTGTTCCCGAATAGCAAATATGTTCGTGACCAGAATTTTGTCGGATTTGTATTAACAAGGGGCTTGTTCGCGCACACATTTAATGTAACTTTGACGTCATAAACGGGACGGTAATGTTATTTATCAATTACTATTTAAACGCTATGAAATGTTACGGAATTGTCATAACCCGAATGAAAACCTTTGAATCTGCCCGAGCAGTGAATCGAATCGAATATACTTTTGTTCCGTGACAATGAATGTGAATTCGACATCGGGAATTGCAAAATAGGATGGTTAGCGGGGTCACGACACGTTTAGTTGCGCATCAAAACCCTGTTTTTTACTATTTTGACCCAAAAAATGGGATCGGAGCTGTTCGCATTCAACTAAAGGGCGCAACCTCATCACTTTTGCTATCCAAACAAAATTGTCGAAATCCGTCCCTTTAAAAATGAGTTATCAATGACAGAAACAGACAAAGAAAAGAATTTTCACGATTTTACCTCTAGTGCCCTCAGCAGAAACTTCGCAAGCTTCGCTAGCTCCGTTGCACTTAAACATTTAGCATAAAACAAACTGTTTACAACAGTCTGATTTAAACGTAATAATCAGAAGCTGAAGATGTTTGGCGCCCGCGCCTATGAGTTGGGCGCCACTGGCGCCCCCAGAGGATAATATGACCTGTCGAAAAGGAGGTTGTCGGGCCTTCGGGGAGCGGAGCCTCAATGAGATAATCCCCTTATGAGCTTGTACAGTTTATATTTAAAAATTTTGACTTGAAAAAAATCTCTCGAAAAGTAATGCTTTATTTTGTAAAGATTGTCTTTATAATACATAGATTTATATTTTATTATAGCAATAATGTTTAAAATAATAATGTTCAATAATAAAATAATGTTCAATAATGTTATTTTATAGCATTATTTATAGCATTAGGCGATTTGTTATGCAGCAAAACGATTCTACATGACCTACTTTATGATTTTTCTCAAACGGATTCATGTTCAAAATTACAGAGTTTAATGTGAAAGCATAGTTAATTAGATTTCGAATAATCATATATATGCATCCAATGCGTTCTTGAGTCACTGGATATTGATACATCATAATAGGTTTTACCGTCACATTGATATCACCTTATTGCTACGTTTTGCAAACCTAAAATCTCTGAGTTACAAAACCAAACCAAATGTGTTTTGGAAAATGGTAAAAAAATATCAATTATTAGTACTGATTTTTGAATATTAAAACTGAATATTTCTTTTTAGACAAAGAATTATACATGTAGAGTTCACTTCAAGGATTATGGTCTTCACTTTTCAATTGTTGTCCACCATAAATTAAAACCATTTGACGTCTGAGAAAAATATCGGGCACATTACAAAAAAATTATTAAGAATTGAAAACGAAGTCCTTAAAGTAATAGAAGCTTATTTGTACTAACGAAGTATAGTGCAACCGGTTAACTGTAAGCTTTCTACTTTCCAAAAACTAGTTTCCCTCGTAATGGTAAACCATTTGACCTCTGAGAAAAATATCGGGCACATTACAAAGAATTATTAAGAATTGAAAACGAAGTCCTTAAAGTAATAGAAGCTTATTTGTACTAACGAAGTATAATGCAACCGGTTAACTGTAAGCTTTCTACTTTCCAAAAACTAGTTTCCCTCGTAATGGTAAACCATTTGACCTCTGAGAAAAATATCGGGCACATTACAAAGAATTATTAAGAATTGAAAACGAAGTCCTTAAAGTAATAGAAGCTTATTTGTACTAACGAAGTATAATGCAACCGGTTAACTGTAAGCTTTCTACTTTCCAAAAACTAGTTTCCCTCATTAATGGTAAACCAGTGAACGTGCACCAGAGCGCTTGAGTTATTTGATTATTACGTTTAGATTATAAAGGCTCCACCGAAACGATTATTACCTATTAATTGTCCCAATCAATTACCGTGCATTAGCGTTTCACGTAATGCACATATTTTTTTAGAAAAACGTTTTTTGCAAACAGCGAGACAAAGAAGTGGACCAGATGTTCTTAAATTGAACACCAGTGGACGGAATACTCAGTTATATCTACCAAATGAGTTTGTAAAAACCCAACCACGAAATATCAGTTGTGCATGTAGGTTTATCTCTAGCAATGTAATCATAATAAACCCTTTCATGAGCGAATATGAATTTGGGTATCATAAAATTTTTGAAAAACACAAGGCTGAGTCGGTAAAATTGAAAATTTGTTTGCGCAAAATACTGAGCTATCTAGAACCTATTGTTCGTTGCTATAGGGAACCTCGAACCTCGAGAAGCAAACAAATAACAACACACGTGCAAACCTACGTCATTGGAGAAATTCTTTTAACACAACATTTGACAGGAGCGTAGAAGCCATTGGTCCCATCCAAGATAAAAACATTCTGAGGTTCTACAAATATGGTAGCTGGGAATGCTATGGATGCAGGTTTGTATAAATAATTGAAATACTAAACAGGATAGACAATACATTAATAAACAATGACGGACCTGAAATAAACAATGAAAAAATTGAATCTCGAGTCTTGAATCCTACACAAGCGCAAGATGCATCTGGTTTTTGGGTTTGTTTTGTGGGATATGGTTATTGTTCTTCTTGATTAAATCACACATGTATATTTTTTTCGGAACATGCGAAATATGATCAGACAGCATTATTGGTTTTATGCAATACAAAACCCACAAACACACTCGAGACACCATCAAATTATAATAAAGTGAAGACAAAAACATAATATAACAATGTCATTGTCAACAAACGTGGTAGAGTGAATATAAATAAAGATGTATTTGTTCGGGAAACGATTTTTTTCACAGCCCAAATTTCTCTGGAGATTACGTAACTCGAAAACTAGACCATATGATCAATAATATAAAGCAAAACAAATGTAGTATCAAAAAATATCAACAGCAATAGACAATCGCCTAAATGAAACCAATTTTGTTCGAGGGAATTCTTTAGGTTTTAGATATCAATATCGTGATTGTTCTGGGACCATGGTCAAGACAGTGAAACATTTTATGCAGAAAGGTTATTACCGAGCTATTAGATAGACCAGGTAAGGTGGACTGGTGAAGGAAGAGACTTTAAAAATATTAATGAGCTGGGGAGACGTCATGTACGGAGAGGGGTGGGGGAAGGAAGGTTTGGGGGAGAGATGTCATGTATGGACAAGGGTGGGGAGAGTGAAGTGTTGGGGGAAATGCCATGTATGGATAAGGGTGGGGAGAGGGAAGGATTGGGGGAGATGCCACGTATGGATAAGAGTGGAGAGAGGGAAGGATTGGGGGGAGATGCCATGTATGGATAAGGGTGGGGAGAGGGAAGGATTGGGGAGACGTTATGTACGGACAGGGGTGGGGTAGGGAAGGATTTTGTGGGAAAACGTCATGTTTGGACAAAGACGAGTATATGTAGGCTTACAAATATTAACGAGCTGAGCTATATCATAAGGTAAACAGAATAAAAGACAAAATAAACAGGCTTCATTTATAAGATATAACCCCAATTTATCATTGTTGTTCGAAATAATTAACTGCCAGTAGGTACATGACTAACTTTTACTTCAAAATCTAATATTACCGGCTCCTTCCCGCACGCTTCGCCGTTCTCCAAAACAACTTTGAAAGCACTTAAACTACGGAAATCATTGTTCCAAATCAGCAGGCTCCGAATTTTGCCTGGGACGCACACAATAGAGGTACTGTTGGTTCACAGAGTAAATGCTAAAGATGACAAAAATTGTAAAAATCCAATCTTTTCAACACCAAAAGCTACAACAGTTAATAAATAGCTTAAACAACTCTGAATATATATGGGCATTAAAACATCATTAAACAAATTTTCATATGATTCGTCAATTTTAGCTTAGAAATAGTATATTGAAAAAACATATTGGCAGTTTTTCGTTTTAACTGGATGAGTTTATGGTTGAAGAAAAAAAAATTGGCTTATGAAATTTTTCTGTGATTATCAAAACATCCAATAATGCATTTGAGATACTAGCATAGCGGAACACAGCCGATCCAGTAAATGACGTACTAACAGCAGTCCAATTTTGTATACTGCCTGCATTAAACATTGTCAAATAAAGGACACAGCCCCTGTGTCATGCTCTAAATGTAGCGCCAGAAGTTGTCATATAATCCAGGAAAACGCTTCAAACTGGCGAAATTTCCTACGATCTCAGTGGAGTATCAGGTGCAGTAGCAAAGCGACCAATGGGTCGTGCCTTTTGATGAAATTTTCTGCCTGCGACTCATGTGCTACTGGGAAAAATTAATTTTGTAACTCTGCGTTCAGCCCATTACACACAACTTGAAAAACCTGAACTGAACTGTATCGTCTTGTTAGCGACTTGTATTTTTATTATAACTATACTTATATGACACATATTTGTACACATATCTATCTGATACCTAATATATACATCATACATGATAATATGGAAGAGTGGGATTATTCCCTGAGGTGTCCAACCCCCCTCTCCACTTCTAGACTTCACGACGACACCCCTGAGACATAGCGCTGCCCCCGAGGCTTCTTTATTTATTTTAAAAGTATAAACATGGAAGCCGGGTCGGGTGGAGTCAAGTTGAAGTGTCTGCCCGCGGGTCAGGTCAGGTTGAAGTAAACGATGCAGGATTTTCCACGTTTGAAAATAAGCTGCATTATAATAAGAAAACTGAGGTTTTGAACGCGTTCCACGATTGGCCAGAATTAAAGCATCGTTATAGTTTTGTTGGTAGTTTTAGTTTCTCATAATGCTAGTGATGCGTTGCTATTCCGTATACATTCCTAGATTGCACCTAGGCGTGATGTGCTATGCAGGCACGGGAATTAATTATGCGTGAGTAATCTTAAGGTGACCCGCCAACTATCCAATTTTGTCACTACCGATATCAAATCGCAAACAATTGTTACGGAAAAGGGCTTAATTTCATTTAGTTTTTCGCTAACCGAAAATTGGCAAAATCAAATTCAAGTGCCATAAATTAGATCTTATGTTCGAGCAGGATTTCGGCGATTTCAATTGGCAGAAATTCTTTCCCCTAATGCATTATTGTTTAAATTTGGATTATAACAGTTTTCGCGGACAAATTTAATGCATACGTGAAGTCACAATCAAATCAACAAATTTTTGTTCTCACAAAGTTGGGTAATTTTAATTGAATTTTCGCGAACACAAAATGGTTAGATTTCACTAGTAAGCACTGTGTTCGTGAACAGTTTGACGCCGAATTTCAATTGACCAAAAACCGTTCCGTAACAAATTTTATACAAAAATAGAAAATAGGATGGTTAGCGGGGTCACCTTAAGTTTACTCTCGCATTACAATGATGCGCTGCAGATAATATACAAATGTTAAACTGCGTCTACATATATCTAGGTTAATGGATGCAGGCGAATTCTACGCCAGTTTCTTAGGCTAAGCGTACTAAGTGCGCTTGATTGATTATTTTGTACCTAATCATGTTTGCCGCTTCTTAATACATTTGGACCAAAATTTCATGTTCAGTACCTATGCGATTTGAATTAACACTAAGCGCTTTGCGCGTGAACTTACATGACATACCAATAGAGATTGTTACAATTTCAGGACCCATTTGTTGTTGTTTGCCAAAACCACTTGGTTTTCCGATAAAACCAAAGAGTATGCCCGCGCTTACTAAAAACTTGACACGTTTTAAAGCTCTTGGCCGTAGAATTCTGCCTAAAAGGCGATTCTTATTATGTGCCACGTTATATCGTTTTGTGATATAATCGGAGCTGGTGGTAACGCTGTTCGACAGATGTATACTAAGCTAAGTTTAACTTTATCAAGTTGATCAGAGCCAACGATTAAGCGGGTTTCGAAGTGTTCGAGGTGTTAAGGTTCGAGCTTAGGCTCAGTATATCGAGAACGGCATCGCACGCATTCACTTCTGCCGCTAAATCTTATCTATGTCAGGCCTATTTAGAAAAAGTACAAACATAAACTATAATCCTTAACTAGTTATTTTTTGTGTAAATATTTAGAGACGGTCCGAACGTATTACGCATTGCGCAGTTTTACGATTACGCGGTTTATTTGTAGAAACACAATTTTAAATACATCTTGTATGCATGACAGCTTCAATGAGATAATCAACATAGTTATATAAGTATACAGCATGTCCTGGGATTAAAAATTTGAGGTATTTCTTCTCAATAATCATTGACCGTAACAAAAAGATGCATAGTCGTAAAGGCCATAAATGGAATGCAATCATAAAATCAACCAAACTGAATGAAATTCGACGACTGTTATAGTTGTATATGGATTATAATTTCATGGTTCGTTTGCTACAACTCCGTATACGTGAGATATATACTTGGTTGTTGTTGGAAGGATAGAGCTGGACATTCTCAAATACCAAAGTCCTGGGACTATTTGCTGCATATTTTGCGTTGTATATGGATTATAATTTCATGGTTCGTTTGCTACAACTCCGTATACGTCAGGTATATACTTGGTTGTTGTTGGAAGGATAGAGCTGGACATTATCAAATACCAAAGTCCTGGGACTATTTGCTACATATTTTGCGTTGTATATGGATTATAATTTCATGGTTCGTTTGCTACAACTCCGTATACGTCAAGTATATACTTGGTTGTTATTGGAAGGATAGAGCTGGACATTCTCAAATACCAAAGTCTTGGGACTATTTGCGACATATTTTGCGTTGTATATGGATTATAATTTCATGGTTCGTTTGCTACAACTCCGTATACGTGAGATATATACTTGGTTGTTGTTGGAAGGATAGAGCTGAACATTCTCAAATACCAAAGTCCTGGGACTATTTGCTACATATTTTGCGTTTATGGTTGCAAATAATGATATTATGCATTATTTTTATCATAGGGTCCACGGGTGTTTGTTAGAGTAACTCCCCGAAGGGTCGGACCTCCTAAGCAATATTTACACTCCTCATGAGGATCCTCTATTCTGTATACTCGCACACCCGCCCCCGTGCCGCCGAATGGGGGCGAAAGATTTTGTGAAAATTGACAAAAAGTTGGAGAAAATTTGGAGCACATAGGCGCAATTTGGCAAAAAAGTGGAAAAATTTTTGCAAAAATTGGAAAAAACTAACAAAAATTATGAAAAAATTTAGAAAACTAGGAGAAACTTATGGATATTTAAAAATTTCAATATTTCACTAGCTGCCTATACATCTCACTAGCGGGTTCTCTCCTCCCATGCTGAAACCATTTATGATCGAAGAGCCTACGGTCCTAGGTGAACACCTATGTTCTATTAATTTTTTGTAAAACTGACAGGAAATTAGTTTCAGAGAACAACATTTAGATCGATCTGTCATAATTGTGAAATCAAAATTATCTTGTAAAAATAGCCGCAAAAATACACATCAATCAAATTATAAAACACAAAAGTAACATATAAACCCTTTTAAATTCAATTCATCTAATGGCAAAACAAAACAAAAAAAACTGTTTTCGAAGACCGCGAATTGTTGCAACAGTTTTGGTTTCTTTGTCTGTGCAAAGGTTTTGGTAAGAAATAAATTACTTGTATTGTATTAATCGTATATGCGTTACGGACCATATACTTTTCAGTATATTGTTCTTGAACAAAGATACAATAAATTTTCTTAACTCAAAACGCTTCAAAAAGCACCAATTAAGACTTTCTCAACGGATCACATTAACCGAAAGCAAGAACTCATTTTTTGCTGTCTTTGAAGGATACGTGACTATACCAGAAGGTTCAACAAGGGGAGGGAAAGGCTAGAAGGTCAAGGCCCTCACCAATCTGCAGCTATGGGTATACTCAAAACGCTTCAAAAAGCACCAATTAAGACTTTCTCAACGGATCACATTAACCGAAAGCAGGAACTCATTTTTTGCTGTCTTTGAATGATACGTGACAATACCAGAAGGTTCAACAAGGGGAGGGAAGGGCTAGAAGGTCAATGCCCCCACCAATCTGCAGCTATGGGTATTAGGATCGTTTAAGTTAAGTTATAGACAAAGGCCATTAGTAATTACTTACCAGGCTCCACTCAAACGTTGGCCCCGACTACACCTAAGAATTACGCAGCCAGTGTCCAATTTAGTTCCAAGCTTGGTCATCCGCCTAATTGCATATCGTTCAAAAACAGCGAAAATAAATTTCTGTTTTCGGTTAATTTGAACTTGGGCGGAACGCTAACCGTGATTTCTCTTCTGCAGCGGCTAGTTAAGAATAGTCCCGTACAACTGCAGGTGTGTAAAACAATGCTTGCATACATAAATAATATAATAAGTAATTTAACTAATATTTATAACATCTATTTTTTATAATATCTGATTATGATCTGCGTTCAGTTAGTTAGATGTAGAGTTAGTTGTATTTTAGTCCATATATGGTATGTTGTGTGTTCCGCAAAATTATATCAGCTATAGAACGAAATAAAATACTTTATAAATATTGACAGAACCCAAAAAGACTTGTCCTATGGTGTAGACGCCTTAAAAACGATAAACCGCCCTTTAGCCAAACTAAAAACATTGCAGTAATACAAGCTTCATCGACCAATTATTTTATTATAAATAACTCATAATTATCAAAATTACTTATTAAAATTATTATTATATATTAAAAAGGGTTAAAATGTAATGGCGTACAACCTGACTAAGCTACAACGGGAGTTGATAGGGGCCTGCGGTGTTGTTTAAAGCGCGCAATAGTTTGCAAGACACATGACCCGGGTTCAAACACCAGGAGGTCCATAGCAAAGATAGCTTCTGCGCCTTTTTCTGTGATTTGTAAACAGCCGTGATGCACTGCAGAATATGAGACAGGTCCATATCAAAGAGAGCTCGCTCCGCGACTCCACAAGGCAATAATATAATCCTTAATTAGGTTGAAGCGGGTACAGCGTAGCTAAATACGAGTTGATCCTGACCTGGTCAATTGTAACGCAATAGCTTTCCACGCTAGAATGCCCGGAATAGAACCCCGTTTGATTCAGCGTAAAGTTTACTAGAAGAGCTTTTAAATAATGATGATCTGAGAAACATTTACATTTTGTACAGACGGTTGGCTTAATGTACATTCCTATAGGTAGAATCTGTAGCAGTACCATGTAGTTTTTAGGGATTCACTGTAACATCGGTCCGTCTTTCCTCGAGACGTAGTGTGTTAATTTTTCGATAACTATGCTTCTGTTCCATATCATCATACGAACCTAATTTGAAATTCCGACAGGAGTCTCAGAAAGCGTTATTATAATGGCTGCCGCATTGCTGGGATTTTCTGAAAACGCTAAAACAGATGCCGTAATCCGACGTTACGATCAAAGCTACTAGTACAAACGCAATAAGATGGAACACTCTGTCGGCCTTTAATAACAAGCGTGGAAATTTTATATAAACACTCTTATTCGAATACTAGGTGAATCTATTTCAAGTTCAACAACAACAACAACAACTGATTTTTAAGAACTTTCGCATATTTATCCCCAGGAGCCACCATCAAACACGAGTTTGAAAACATAAAATTCCAGATGCCGCTCGCCACGGCGCACACCAGAAGCGTTATCCAGACACGTGTTTTATCAGATCAGCTTTTCAGACGCCTGGTGTAGGTTCATGTACCCCTCAATAATCAATGAAGTTTTTCCTTTTTTTACGATTTTATTTTTTACTAGTATTTGCGTTGTGCCGAAGGTTTGGTTTTAACATGCCCCAAGTGAAAGGTTCAAAGTAGTAAACTTCACACTGTTTGCTCGAAAAGAGGTCACCCCGCGAAATTAATTTCGTGATATTATTTTCCGCTCACATATAGATGGTTCATATGTGCAAAAATTTCATTTCGGAAAACATTCCGCTAAATTGCAAACATATGAAGAAAAGCCAACGCACTGCTCGCGATTAAAATCTAGCCATTTTGTGTTCGCGATAATTCAAGTAAAATTACCCAAATTTTCGAGAACGAAAATTTGTCGAATTTGAATTAAGCCGGTTTTGTTCGGAAACACCAAGTGGGTAAATATAAGAATGATTTGTTTGTGACGTCATTTTTGCAATAATTTTGATACCGAACAGTGAATAATCCAAATTTAAAAGGTTAGGCATCAGGGAACAGAATTTGTACAAATTAAAAGAGCGTAAATTCTGTTCGAACACTGGTTATAATTTCCAGCACTAGGATTTGATTTTGCCAATTCTTCGGTTAGCGAAAACCCGAATGAAATTCAGTATTTTTTCCGTAACAAGAGCTCGCGATTCGATATCGGTTATTACAAAATAGGCTGGTTGTTGGAGTTACCTTATGCTTACTCACGCATAACGGAGCCTTATTTGGGTAAAAATGGACGAGATTTCACTTTTATGGGAGGTAAGAATTACTGACCAAATTGAATGTCAGCACAAAACCGACGCAAAAATTTTACTGCTATCGTAGCTTTATCTCAAGTTTCAGCACATGATTTATTCATAGGTGTTGGTAATAACCTTTACAAATACCATGACCATTTCAAATTTTGAAGAGGGTAATGCAAAAAGTCCATTTTTAAACAATTTTTGCTGTTATCGGAGTTGATCCTCGATCTTGGTCATAATTTTGCTATGCACCAAGTAAGCTGATCTGAATGTTTTCCAGGTTTGGTGACCATTTGGCTAACTCTCGAGAATGGGTATTAGTACTTGTGTAAAACAGGAATTCAAGTTTATCGTTAACCAAACTACTGTCATTTGTTGACTTAACGATAAGATTTGTTCGACGTGAAAGGGTCTCATTGATACTTCGGCAGAATAATTACGGACTTCGATGTAGCTTGGACGGTGGGCATCTTTTACGGTTTAAATAACGGCGCTTTATACCCGGCACATGAAGGACCCAAAGTTAACAGAACATTATTTATTCAGTTGTTTTGTATGCTACGTCTACAACATTTGGATAAGCACAAAATGTATGTACTGCGGAGTTAAAATGACATAAATTCGTAAGCTGTCGCTAACATTGTAACTTGGCAGCCATCCTATGCATTTGACCTACACGGTGAAAGTAGAGCATTAACCCTTTGATTGTATGCTACGTCTCCAACATTTGGATAAGCACAAAATGTATGTACTGCGGAGTTAAAATGACATAAATTCGTAAGCTGTCGCTAACATTGTAACTTGGCAGCCATCCTATGCATTTGACCTACACGGTGAAAGTAGAGCATTAACCCTTTGATTGCATGCTACGTCTCCAACATTTGGATAAGCACAAAATGTATGTACTGCGGAGTTAAAATGACATAAATTCGTAAGCTGTCGCTAACATTGTAACTTGGCAGCCATTTTATGCATTTGACCTACACGGTGAAAGTAGAGCATTAACCCTTTGATTGTATGCTACGTCTCCAACATTTGGATAAGCACAAAATGTATGTACTGCGGAGTTAAAATGACATAAATTCGTAAGCTGTCGCTAACATTGTAACTTGGCAGCCATCCTATGCATTTGACCTACACGGTGAAAGTAGAGCATTAACCCTTTGATTGCATGCTACGTCTCCAACATTTGGATAAGCACAAAATGTATGTACTGCGGAGTTAAAATGACATAAATTCGTAAGCTGTCGCTAACATTGTAACTTGGCAGCCATCCTATGCATTTGACCTACACGGTGAAAGTAGAGCATTAACCCTTTGATTGTATGCTACGTCTCCAACATTTGGATAAGCACAAAATGTATGTAATTCTGAGTTAAAATGACATAAATTCGTAAGCTGTCGCTAACATTGTAACTTGGCAGCCATCCTATGCATTTGACCTACACGGTGAAAGTAGAGCATTAACCCTTTGATTGTATGCTACGTCTCCAACATTCGGATAAGCACAAAATGTATGTACTGCGGAGTTAAAATGACATAAATTCGTAAGCTGTCGCTAACATTGTAACTTGGCAGCCATCCTATGCATTTGACCTACACGGTGAAAGTAGAGCATTAACCCTTTGATTGTATGCTACGTCTCCAACATTTGGATAAGCACAAAATGTATGTACTGCGGAGTTAAAATGACATAAATTCGTAAGCTGTCGCTAACATTGTAACTTGGCAGCCATCCTATGCATTTGACCTACACGGTGAAAGTAGAGCATTAACCCTTTGATTGCATGCTACGTCTCCAACATTTGGATAAGCACAAAATGTATGTACTGCGGAGTTAAAATGACATAAATTCGTAAGCTGTCGCTAACATTGTAACTTGGCAGCCATCCTATGCATTTGACCTACACGGTGAAAGTAGAGCGTTAACCCTTTGATTGTATGCTACGTCTCCAACATTTGGATAAGCACAAAATGTATGTAATTCTGAGTTAAAATGACATAAATTCGTAAGCTGTCGCTAACATTGTAACTTGGCAGCCATCCTATGCATTTGACCTGCACGGTGAAAGTAGAGCATTAACCCTTTGATTGTATGCTACGTCTCCAACATTTGGATAAGCACAAAATGTATGTACTGCAGAGTAAAAATGACATGAATTCGTAAGCTGTCGCTAACATTGTAACTTGGCAGCCATCCTATGCATTTGACCTACACGGTGAAAGTAGAGCATTAACCCTTTGATTGTATGCTACGTCTCCAACATTCGGATAAGCACAAAATGTATGTACTGCGGAGTTAAAATGACATAAATTCGTAAGCTGTCGCTAACATTGTAACTTGGCAGCCATCCTATGCATTTGACCTGCACGGCGAAAGTAGAGCATTAACCCTTTGATTGTATGCTACGTCTCCAACATTTGGATAAGCACAAAATGTATGTACTGCAGAGTAAAAATGACATGAATTCGTAAGCTGTCGCTAACATTGTAACTTGGCAGCCATCCTATGCATTTGACCTACACGGTGAAAGTAGAGCATTAACCCTTTGATTGTATGCTACGTCTCCAACATTTGGATAAGCACAAAATGTATGTACTGCAGAGTAAAAATGACATGAATTCGTAAGCTGTCGCTAACATTGTAACTTGGCAGCCATCCTATGCATTTGACCTACACGGTGAAAGTAGAGCATTAACCCTTTGATTGTATGCTACGTCTCCAACATTTAGATAAGCACAAAATGTATGTAATTCTGAGTTAAAATGACATAAATTCGTAAGCTGTCGCTAACATTGTAACTTGGCAGCCATCCTATGCATTTGACCTACACGGTGAAAGTAGAGCATTATCCCTTTGATTGTATGCTACGTCTCCAACATTCGGATAAGCACAAAATGTATGTACTGCGGAGTTAAAATGACATAAATTCGTAAGCTGTCGCTAACATTGTAACTTGGCAGCCATCCTATGCATTTGACCTGCACGGTGAAAGTAGAGCATTAACCCTTTGATTGTATGCTACGTCTCCAACATTTGGATAAGCACAAAATGTATGTACTGCAGAGTAAAAATGACATGAATTCGTAAGCTGTCGCTAACATTGTAACTTGGCAGCCATCCTATGCATTTGACCCGCACGGTGAAAGTAGAGCATTAACCCTTTGATTGTATGCTACGTCTCCAACATTTGGATAAGCACAAAATGTATGTACTGCAGAGTAAAAATGACATGAATTCGTAAGCTGTCGCTAACATTGTAACTTGGCAGCCATCCTATGCATTTGACCTACACGGTGAAAGTAGAGCATTAACCCTTTGATTGTATGCTACGTCTCCAACATTTGGATAAGCACAAAATGTATGTAATTCTGAGTTAAAATGACATAAATTCGTAAGCTGTCGCTAACATTGTAACTTGGCAGCCATCCTATGCATTTGACCTACACGGTGAAAGTAGAGCATTAACCCTTTGATTGTATGCTACGTCTCCAACATTCGGATAAGCACAAAATGTATGTACTGCGGAGTTAAAATGACATAAATTCGTAAGCTGTCGCTAACATTGTAACTTGGCAGCCATCCTATGCATTTGACCTGCACGGTGAAAGTAGAGCTATAACCCTTTGATTGTATGCTACGTCTCCAACATTTGGATAAGCACAAAATGTATGTACTGCGGAGTTAAAATGACATAAATTCGTAAGCTGTCGCTAACATTGTAACTTGGCAGCCATCCTATGCATTTGACCTACACGGTGAAAGTAGAGCATTAACCCTTTGATTGTATGCTACGTCTCCAACATTTGGATAAGCACAAAATGTATGTACTGCGGAGTTAAAATGACATAAATTCGTAAGCTGTCGCTAACATTGTAACTTGGCAGCCATCCTATGCATTTGACCTGCACGGTGAAAGTAGAGCATTAACCCTTTGATTGTATGCTACGTCTCCAACATTTGGATAAGCACAAAATGTATGTACTGCAGAGTAAAAATGACATGAATTCGTAAGCTGTCGCTAACATTGTAACTTGGCAGCCATCCTATGCATTTGACCTACACGGTGAAAGTAGAGCATTAACCCTTTGATTGTATGCTACGTCTACAACATTTGGATAAGCACAAAATGTATGTACTGCGGAGTTAAAATGACATAAATTCGTAAGCTGTCGCTAACATTGTAACTTGGCAGCCATCCTATGCATTTGACCTACACGGTGAAAGTAGAGCATTAACCCTTTGATTGTATGCTACGTCTCCAACATTTGGATAAGCACAAAATGCATGTACTGCGGAGTTAAAATGACATAAATTCGTAAGCTGTCGCTAACATTGTAACTTGGCAGCCATCCTATGCATTTGACCTACACGGTGAAAGTAGAGCATTAACCCTTTGATTGTATGCTACGTCTCCAACATTCGGATAAGCACAAAATGTATGTACTGCGGAGTTAAAATGACATAAATTCGTAAGCTGTCGCTAACATTGTAACTTGGCAGCCATCCTATGCATTTGACCTGCACGGTGAAAGTAGAGCTATAACCCTTTGATTGTATGCTACGTCTCCAACATTTGGATAAGCACAAAATGTATGTACTGCGGAGTTAAAATGACATAAATTCGTAAGCTGTCGCTAACATTGTAACTTGGCAGCCATCCTATGCATTTGACCTACACGGTGAAAGTAGAGCATTAACCGTTTGATTGTATGCTACGTCTCCAACATTTGGATAAGCACAAAATGTATGTACTGCGGAGTTAAAATGACATAAATTCGTAAGCTGTCGCTAACATTGTAACTTGGCAGCCATCCTGTGGATTTTACCTACACGGTGAAAGTAGAGCATTAACCCTTTGATTGTATGCTACGTCTCCAACATTTGGATAAGCACAAAATGTATGTACTGCGGAGTTAAAATGACATAAATTCGTAAGCTGTCGCTAACATTGTAACTTGGCAGCCATCCTATGCATTTGACCTACACGGTGAAAGTAGAGCATTAACACTTTGATTGTATGCTACGTCTCCAACATTTGGATAAGCACAAAATGTATGTACTGCGGAGTTAAAATGACACAAATTCGTAAGCTGTCACTAACATTGTAACTTGGCAGCCATCCTATGCATTTGACCTACACGGTGAAAGTAGAGCATTAACCCTTTGATTGTATGCTACGTCTCCAACATTTGGATAAGCACAAAATGTATGTACTGCGGAGTTAAAATGACATAAATTCGTAAGCTGTCGCTAACATTGTAACTTGGCAGCCATCCTATGCATTTGACCTACACGGTGAAAGTAGAGCATTAACCCTTTGATTGTATGCTACGTCTCCAACATTTGGATAAGCACAAAATGTATGTACTGCGGAGTTAAAATAACATAAATTCGTAAGCTGTCGCTAACATTGTAACTTGGCAGCCATCCTATGCATTTGACCTACACGGTGAAAGTAGAGCATTAACCCTTTGATTGTATGCTACGTCTCCAACATTTGGATAAGCACAAAATGTATGTACTGCGGAGTTAAAATGACATAAATTCGTAAGCTGTCGCTAACATTGTAACTTGGCAGCCATCCTATGCATTTGACCTACACGGTGAAAGTAGAGCATTAACCCTTTGATTGTATGCTACGTCTCCAACATTTGGATAAGCACAAAATGTATGTACTGCGGAGTTATAATGACATAAATTCGTAAGCTGTCGCTAACATTGTAACTTGGCAGCCATATTATGCATTTGACCTACACGGTGAAAGTAGAGCATTAACCCTTTGATTGTATGCTACGTCTCCAACATTTGGATAAGCACAAAATGTATGTACTGCGAGAATTAAAATGACATAAATTCGTAAGCTGTCGCTAACATTGTAACTTGGCAGCCATCCTATGCATTTGACCTACACGGTGAAAGTAGAGCATTAACCCTTTGATTGTATGCTACGTCTCCAACATTTGGATAAGCATAAAATGTATGTACTGCGGAGTTAAAATGACATAAATTCGTAAGCTGTCGCTAACATTGTAACTTGGCAGCCATCTTATGCATTTGACCTACACGGTGAAAGTAGAGCATTAAGCCTTTGATTGTATGCTACGTCTCCAAGATAAGCACAAAATGTATGTACTGCGGAGTTAAAATGACATAAATTCGTAAGCTGTCGCTAACATTGTAACTTGGCAGCCATCCTATGCATTTGACCTACACGGTAAAAGTCAAGCATTAACCCTTTGATTGTATGCTACGTCTCCAACATTCGGATAAGCACAAAATGTATGTACTGCGGAGTTAAAATGACATAAATTCGTAAGCTGTCGCTAACATTGTAACTTGGCAGCCATCCTATCATTTGACCTCCACGGTGAAAGTTCGAGCTATAACCCTTTGATTGTATGCTACGTCTCCAACATTTGGATAAGCACAAAATGTATGTACTGCGGAGTTAAAATGACATAAATTCGTAAGCTGTCGCTAACATTGTAACTTGGCAGCCATCCTATGCATTTGACCTACACGGTGAAAGTAGAGCATTAACCGTTTGATTGTATGCTACGTCTCCAACATTTGGATAAGCACAAAATGTATGTACTGCGGAGTTAAAATGACATAAATTCGTAAGCTGTCGCTAACATTGTAACTTGGCAGCCATCCTGTGGATTTTACCTACACGGTGAAAGTAGAGCATTAACCCTTTGATTGTATGCTACGTCTCCAACATTTGGATAAGCACAAAATGTATGTACTGCGGAGTTAAAATGACATAAATTCGTAAGCTGTCGCTAACATTGTAACTTGGCAGCCATCCTATGCGCATTTGACCTACACGGTGAAAGTAGAGCATTAACACTTTGATTGTATCATCTCCAACCTTTGAATAAGACACAAAATGTATGTACTGCGGAGTTAAATAAACGACACAAATTCGTAAGCTGTCACTAACATTGTAACTTGGCAGCCATCCTATGCATTTGACCTACACGGTGAAAGTAGAGCATTAACCCTTTGATTGTATGCTACGTCTCCAACATTGGATAAGCACAAAATGTATGTACTGCGGAGTTAAAATGACATAAATTCGTAAGCTGTCGCTAACATTGTAACTTGGCAGCCATCCTATGCATTTGACCTACACACCAAGTAAAACGAGTTTTAACCCTTTGATTGTATGCTACGTCTCCAACATTTGGATAAGCACAAAATGTATGTACTGCGGAGTTAAAATGACATAAATTCGTAAGCTGTCGCTAACATTGTAACTTGGCAGCCATCCTATGCATTTGACCTACACGGTGAAAGTAGAGCATTAACCGTTTGATTGTATGCTACGTCTCCAACATTTGGATAAGCACAAAATGTATGTACTGCGGAGTTAAAATGACATAAATTCGTAAGCTGTCGCTAACATTGTAACTTGGCAGCCATCCTATGCATTTGACCTACACGGTGAAAGTAGAGCATTAACCCCTTGATTGTATGCTACGTCTCCAACATTTGGATAAGCACAAAATGTATGTACTGCGGAGTTAAAATGACATAAATTCGTAAGCTGTCGCTAACATTGTAACTTGGCAGCCATCTTATGCATTTGACCTACACGGTGAAAGTAGAGCATTAACCCTTTGATTGTATGCTACGTCTCCAACATTTGGATAAGCACAAAATGTATGTACTGCGGAGTTAAAATGACATAAATTCGTAAGCTGTCGCTAACATTGTAACTTGGCAGCCATCCTATGCATTTGACCTACACGGTGAAAGTAGAGCATTAACCCTTTGATTGTATGCTACGTCTCCAACATTTGGATAAGCACAAAATGTATGTACTGCGGAGTTAAAATGACATAAATTCGTAAGCTGTCGCTAACATTGTAACTTGGCAGCCATCCTATGCATTTGACCTACACGGTGAAAGTAGAGCATTAACCCTTTGATTGTATGCTACGTCTCCAACATTTGGATAAGCACAAAATGTATGTACTGCGGAGTTAAAATGACATAAATTCGTAAGCTGTCGCTAACATTGTAACTTGGCAGCCATCTTATGCATTTGACCTACACGGTGAAAGTAGAGCATTAACCCTTTGATTGTATGCTACGTCTCCAACATTTGGATAAGCACAAAATGTATGTACTGCGGAGTTAAAATGACATAAATTCGTAAGCTGTCGCTAACATTGTAACTTGGCAGCCATCCTATGCATTTGACCTACACGGTGAAAGTAGAGCATTAACCCTTTGATTGTATGCTACGTCTCCAACATTTGGATAAGCACAAAATGTATGTACTGCGGAGTTAAAATGACATAAATTCGTAAGCTGTCGCTAACATTGTAACTTGGCAGCCATCTTATGCATTTGACCTACACGGTGAAAGTAGAGCATTAACCCTTTGATTGTATGCTACGTCTCCAACATTTGGATAAGCACAAAATGTATGTACTGCGGAGTTAAAATGACATAAATTCGTAAGCTGTCGCTAACATTGTAACTTGGCAGCCATCCTATGCATTTGACCTACACGGTGAAAGTAGAGCATTAACCCTTTGATTGTATGCTACGTCTCCAACATTTGGATAAGCACAAAATGTATGTACTGCGGAGTTAAAATGACAGAAATTCGTAAGCTGTCGCTAACATTGTAACTTGGCAGCATCCTATGCATTTGACCTACACGGTGAAAGTAGAGCATTAACCCTTTGATTCTTAAATTAATGTGTATTTTGTGCAGTCTTGAACAAGTTTTTGCCGCATAGGCCGACTGAACCTGGATCGTTTGAGTGCGGGCATCGTATGCTAGCCGCTACATTATGTTGGAGCTGTTGCTCGGTCCTTTGAGAAACCTCACAAAACGAGCGAACAACAAGGTACACGCAAACGCACGCACGCTGCACGACAAACTGGGTTAGTGCAAAGCTTTGCCCTGTACGCTCTGACAAATAGTCCAATTAATACGCTCTGACTAAAGGGATAAGTGAGATGAGTCTAAATTTTAATTAAATTGCATCTGGCTTGATGAACGCCAGCATCTGGAGTCCACTGTTTACATTTTTGAAATAGTTAAATAAAATCCATGGCAGTACGATTACATTTAGTTCCATTCTTGGCCACACGCGAAATTATATCAATATCTGTGCTTTTACCACCGTGGAGGTTTTTTACAATCCTTAAATGTGACACTGTGTATTGCGACCCGTAATCAAATTTGCACGGTTCATTTCTGTGGAAGTCTTTAAAATCCTTAAATATGACACTGTGTACTGCGGCCCGCAATCAAATTTGCGCGGTTCATCTCTGTGGAGGTCCTTACAATCCTTAAATATGACCTGTGTACTGCAGGCCGCAATCAAATTTGCACGGTGCTTCTCTGTGGAGGTCTTTACAATTCTTAAATATGGCACTGTTTACTGCAGCCCACAATCAAATTTACACGGTTAATTTCTGTGGAGGTCCTTACAATCCTTAAATATGACACTTTGTACTGCAGCCCACAATCAAATTTGCACGGTTCATCTCTGTGGAGGTCCTTACAATCCTTAAATATAACACTATGTACTGCGGCCCGCAATCAAATTTGCGCGGTTTATCTCTGTGGAGGTCTTTACAATCCTTAAATACGACCTGTGTACTGCAGCTTGCAATCAAATTTACACGGTGCATCTCTGTGGAGGTCTTTATAATTCTTAAATATGACACTGTGTACTGCAGCCCACGATCAAATTTACACGGTTCATTTCTGTGGAGGTCCTTACAATCCTTAAATATGACACTTTGTACTGCAGCCCACAATCAAATTTGCACGGTGCAGCTCTGTGGAGGTCTTTATAATTCTTAAATATGACACTGTGTACTGCAGCCCACAATCAAATTTACACGGTTCATTTCTGTGGAGGTCCTTACAATCCTTAAATATGACACTTTGTACTGAAGCCCACAATCAAATTTGCACGGTGCAGCTCTGTGGAGGTCTTTATAATTCTTAAATATGACACTTTGTACTGCAGCCCACAATCAAATTTGCACGGTGCAGCTCTGTGGAGGTCTTTATAATTCTTAAATATGACACTTTGTACTGAAACCCGCAATAAAATTTGCACGGTTCAGCTTTGTGCTATAAATTTATCTTACCATGGTGACTCGCTTCTCTGTTTGACGACCAATGTGTTGTAGTACAGTTATGAATCGAACCATTTTCGTTGTAAGAGAAACAATGCTAAAACTATCATTTGAAAGCTATTTAATACGACTGTCTGGCTGCTGATTTTAAAAAAATAGTCTTTACAGGAAATTTGAAATTGTATATTTGTCATCGTCGTTGATATTTTTTTCAATTTTATCGGTCTCAAACCAGCATAAAAGGGTCTAGAAGAATCGAAATTAGAATAAAGCCAATTTTACTATGTCAATACTACTCAGCCACGCGATGGAGAACGATATAATGTTGGATCCAAAAAGCTAAACAATATAACCGGTTTTCAGTGCTACAAATCGTTAAGACGATATTTGAATTCCCGTGTTTGCCCAGACGTTTGTCAGAGGATAAATTATATCTGTCGTTTTACAGAAGCTTAAAATTATACATTTTTAAAGTAGGAGTGGGGGTCCAGGATCAAAATGCGTTGGACCACGTTGCATTGGTGTTTATAGAGGCTAAGAGTCGACCACCACCTCCCGTCAAGCAGGATCAAAATGCGTCGGACCACGTTGCATTGGTGTTTATAGAGGCTAAGAGTCGACCACCACCTCCCGTCAAGCCACATTAAAAAGGAATGCCCAGACCAGGGAACACAGGATCAAAATGCGTCGGACCACGTTGCATTGGTGTTTATAGAGGCTAAGAGTCGACCACCACCTCCCGTCAAGCAGGATCAAAATGCGTTGGACCACGTTGCATTGGTGTTTATAGAGGCTAAGAGTCGACCACCACCTCCCGTCAAGCCACATCTGACAAATACTGGAAAAAATGTGGCGACTTCTAGTAGGATTGAAGAAAAATTTGGTTAAGAAATTAGCTCAAATTAGCAAAAATCGTGAAAATCAGCATTGTTCGACAATATGGGGCACCGTTTATGCCAACGTTTTGGAGGGTTCGTGCCTACGACGAATCCCTCAACCAATGTTTTTGTGGGAGAGGTTTATACCCCCAGGACGAACATAGTTTTACGCCAGGGTCTTTTCAATAGCATTGTTTAATAACTTACAGTATAAGGTGGGCTGTGAAACGAACGACGCACAATATCAGCGAATTTTTAATTCATCGATTGAAAGTTTTGAAATTCCGTAATGTATACGAATTCATTTATAAAGAAAATATAACACTTAATAGTATAATACTATAATTTATGAATTCTTCACATAAACGTTCAATTTCCGCGTGTTTCACATTAACAAATAAGATTTTGTTATAAATCTATTTCTGAATTATTATACAACATGAAATACGTACCAACGCGCTACGGTCGGCTAATTGCAGCTACCGTTAAAATAGGGTTTTATTGGAAAAAAACACAAAAACCTGAGCCACAACCATGAGGCCTAGCTATGCAATCGAGAATCCTATATGTACCGCCAGAAGATATAATTCATAGACCTATGATGGAAAATTGTTCAGATCATCGGCACCGCACTCCTAGCTACAACGTAGCCACAAATTCTAAAATGCACAACTAGGAGACTATACCTTTGTCATGAAATACTATAATACGATGTCGTTTTCTACCAGAGTAATAAACAACAAGCTGTAATGATTTAAATATTGAGGAACTGATGTATCGCACAGGAAACTGAGGATGTCAATGCCATCTCCGAAAATGAGGGATCAAGAATATCTGTTTAGATATTCTGACAAGTAAGTGATCCATACTTCGACGCTACTTCTCCTAGGTGATATCTTAGCGTTGTAAGTTTCGGATTAAGTGTCATCCAAACATAAACTGTTACAATAAAAGCAGTTACGATGTTCGAACACGAATTCCTGACAATATGCAAGCGTTCAGCAGCGGTAGCCTAGTCTGGTAATGCAACCCGTAATGTTGTGATATTCCAAAAATATTTTTCTTATTTAAACCCTTTAATTTTTTTATCGTACAATACAGATAGATTCTTAATGGCGCCATAAATCTAGCCCGGATTTTACGACTGCGAGTGCGTACGCAAACCACAGAGCCAAATAGGAGATATTCGTCGGCTCATTAACGATTGTCGCAATATAACGCGCAACGAACGTCGCGCAAATAACAATGCGCGTGCAAGCAAATGCCAGAAGGCGACGCTGACTCAAAACGCGCAGATAAGTACGCCAGTGGGCATGAACGGCTTAGCGTTGTTCGAGTGCCCTAACGCACAGTCTCTGGAGTCAGAATAGTGGTGCTCTGATTCACGACAGTATATAAAGCGAACAAATAGCATGTAGTATATATAGGTTTATTTCTATATCTGTGTCAGCTGCTCTGGGACCTGGTTCGTTGTCTGGAATAATATCTATACGCAAATCTGAGGCACATCGATTTGGCACTAAACGCACCTAGTTGACCCACATGATACTCGCAAGATGACGGGAGTCTCGCTTTCCCATTGATGTTTTAATAGATATATATATACTTAAGTCAAACATGCCATTGCCAACAATTGTACAATTTGGTTATTGTTTGCTCCACTAATTTCAGTATGGTAATTTGCTCCTGAATTGTAGCAATAAAAGGTATTAGTTGGACCCACACCGTCACGTACATATATAGCACCGTTTTGTAGATGGTCTCTCGATTAGGCACTAGTCCACATTCCCTTAAAAAACAATCATCCGAAAATATTTATCGTGTTTATAGTATTTCCTAAATTCCATAATGCGTTTGTTGCTATATTTCGACAAACGTTTATCATAACAGGCTAGAATGAAATCATCGATAACAAATACTCAAATATAAAACACGTTATAAACTTTTCTTACATTTTTCACAATAAAAACTACACAAAGGTAATTTCGCACATTATTTTTTGACACTAACTCACATCGCTTTAAATGGACGTAAAATCAAAAATTGTTTTCGTGTTTATACTGTTTTCCTAATTCCATAATGAGTTTGTTTTTATATTTCGACAAACGTTTATCATAACAGGCTAGAATGAAATCATCGATAACAAATACTCAAATATAAAACACGTTATAAACTTTTCTTACATTTTTCACAATAAAAACTACACAAAGGTAATTTCGCACATTATTTTTTGACACTAACTCACATCGCTTTAAATGGACGTAAAATCAAAAATTGTTTTCGTGTTTATACTGTTTTCCTAATTCCATAATGAGTTTGTTGCTATATTTCGACAAACGTTTATCATAACAGGATAAAATGAAATGGTCGATAGCAAATACTCAAATATAAAACACTCCAAAAGCTGTTCTGACATTTTTCACAATAAAAACTGGGCAAAGATAATTTCGCACATTATTTTTTGACACAACCATCAGAAAAGACTTGTCAGCGAAGCAGGATTATGGTCAATAAAAAATTTTAAAATTCTGCTGATAACCAATATATTAAAATTTTGTTGCTATTGTTGTTTAAACCATTTGACATGAAAAAATGCAGCAAGAGCTAACGACTAACGAGTCTCATGGTAATACAACTGTCGACCATCAACAAGTCATGATCATATAATCAACATAACAAATGTGTTCCGTTTGAAAAAATTGCCTATAGAATGACTTAAAAGGCTCTGCTCGGAAAATATATAGCAATAATTGCATTTGACGCTGTCGTCTCGTTATTATACGAAAATGGTGTATAGACGACGAATTTCGTTCAAGCCCATGCGATAGATGGACAACTTGGCTTTTAGCAATTAATGAATGAATGAAGATGACTGCTGTAGACTGAACCGCAGTGCCGATCACCCTTTCCCCATTTATTGGCCTGTACAAAGTCCAGAGTGGAAACACACGACCTTAAGATTAGTCCAAAACCACTAGCGCCCGGTGGCTCATCCGGTAGTAATTAATGCAAAATGATATACAAAACCGCATGTTGGCTAAGTCAGTTTAGGAATTAACCGAAGCTGATCATACTGTGAAATGAAGTCTAAGTGAAGCGGCAATATTAATTATGTTTGATTTTCGGCTAGACAAAAGCAATATTATATCTTCATAAAACTACCACAGCTTAGTGATGGGGTTCGGGGGCGGTAGCTCTCCAAATCACATTTAGTATATGGCTTATGTAAGGACGCTAAGACTCAGGCTTCGTATATCAAAAAAGACACACTCAAACATAACTTACGTCGTTTCTCAGATAGACTTTGGCCGCTGGTTTATTATGAAAACATAATGAGGCATAAATTCGACATGGAAAAAATTTTTTAACTAAATTTTAGCAAAATTTCATGCTTATACAAAGCTAATTTTGAATATTACAGGCGAGCACATTGAAAAACCAATTAAGTTCAATCGCTCCAATATGAAAGAAAAAGAAATTGTGTAAAGCGTGGCGTCATTAAACGGTATAGCAAAAACCATAAATAAATTATGTAAAACCCATATTTATTTTACTTACAGCCAAATGAAAAATAGGTTTGGTTCTTGATACTTGAGCAGAATTGAAACCTTTAGTCTGTCGTAGACAATTATTTTTTTATATATTTTACAATTTATATTTATAATTATTTTTATATTTACAATATATTTTTGCTTGAATGGAAACAAAAAACATTCTTGCACAAGTCTCATGGTGTGGAAATTATTATCCCTTTCATGCCCGAATTAATTTGAGTATCGTGCAATGTTTTACAAACTCAAGCCTGCGCCAGGGATCGAACCCGAAACGTACGGTTGAAAGTTGTGTACACAAACCACTGAACTATCTGAGAGCTGTTGCTCGGTTCCTTAAGGAACCTCACAATGTGAGCGAATAATAACACACATTTAAACGTACGATATACGACAAACTCAGTAAACACAACGAGTCACAATGTGCGTTTGTTCCATTTGGACCTTACGGGCATGAGAGGGTTAACGACAGTTTGGGCCTAGATTTGATTGAGAATGCAGTTGTATCAAAACTGTTTTAGTATTCATGTTCCTGCTTATTTGATTATCATTTTATAGCATGTCATGTGCTTGACAGTTAGGTTTCCACCATTTATGAAACCTTTTGTGGTGTGTGCTATATTTAAGAGTGTTTAGTTTAACTAATACTCACATTAACTTTGTATGATGTATCGCGATCACGCATGTCATAAAGTTGTTTCTATTAAGTCCTGCCGTTTCAAAAGCATTGTCGAATACTTTATAAACACAGGAATATTTTTGCTCAAATTTATTAAAATTTTTTTTCAAGCGCCTTCAGAACGCGGTGATTTGGGTTTGGCCCGCGGGACCTTGACAGAAGGAGTGCAAATAATTCCTAAGGGTGTAAACCACTTTCTCGTCTGTGGTAAACTATATTTATAATATTAGCGATATGTGGCCACCGACGTTGTGGACGGATGCAATGGAGCAATTACTTGATTGAAGCTGGCGGTTTGAGATGTGTGTGCAGGAAGCGGGAAGCTGCGTCTCTACTGCTGAATTGACATCTCTGCTACTATAAAAGCGTCCATTTTATTCTTACTAAGATTCTCTGGCACACTGACATTGACGCTACTCTGACATGCTTCTAAACTTATCGAACTTTTAGCAGTTCCGCGTCTTACTTTAAAATCCCTTGTCGCAGATCCACTTCTATTATCTTGACATAAATCAGGACAATAAACGGAAACGAACTCAAACTCGAGAAGGATCTTAAGTGGGGAAATATCGCCCAGGAATCTCGTAGATCTCGTGCTGTCGTACTCGTTTGAACTCGTCGCAATAATGCGTACAAATATTTGAACGCACAGTTGCCTATGCTACAACTATTACTTGTAACATAGTTTACAGAACTTAAAGCCCTGGGTACAAATATTTGATATCTGTACATTTCCTGTACCTTACTGTACTTTTTTTCTCAAGGTACTGGTAAGTTGAAGATCCAATTTAGACCGTTCGTAGAATTAGTGTCCTCTCATTTTTTTACGTTGTGACCAGTATTCGGTGGATAAGATATAGCCTCGTGACGACGAGGCCAGAGATCACAGAAGATTATGTCACAAAATAGTTGCAGTACCCTTACTTTCAAAGATTTGTACGTTACTAAATTCAAACTACAGGACTAGTTCGAACTCGCATCCACCATACGAACAAGTACAAATATCGCACATCTCTCAACTATTACTTTTCAAAAAGTATTGTATACGAAAACATATGAAACACATTTCGTCTTTAGCGTTAATGGTGTGTCAGCCAGCGCACGGTAATTCAAGCAGGAACTGGAATAGTTATCGATGTTTAGTTAACTAAACTAAAATGATTGATTTTGTTTCATTGTTTCCTCAAAAATAAACAAGTCGCAAACAAAATGAATCGATTGCTTGATCCCGTTCCTGTTCAATGGTACAAATAATTTGTGTTTCCGTTCTGTATGTTATAAATGTTTATTTTTTAAGCTTTCGTTTGAAAAACAGTTGCTTCTTCAATGTCTCTATAACAATAAACGGATAGGTCAAAGTAAAGACAAGTAGCATAAAGTTATGTCTTTACAAAATCGATAAGTTAGTACGCGGGGGAGGGGGTTCGGACAGCTTAGTTTTAGGATAATCATATCAGCTGACGCTCCGAGGCGTCAGGGATGGGCAACACTTGGGTTCGGCGGGGGTGTTCTAGTGGCCCTCGGGAGGAAGTATTCTCAGGCGGTAGACGCTCTTGTGGGAAGGTCGTTAGTGGAGGTGACACAAAGTTGACGACCTCCGACCTACCTCCCACTGTCGCACCCCCAATTTTGCCACCAATTTCCTGCAAAAATTTTCGGCTCGTCTTCGACACGGGGGTGGGAGGCCCTTAGGGGGTAGGGTGATACCCTCAGGGGTAGGCCAGGGTCTAGGACGGGTGTTCGAACCCTTACGGGTAGCCTCCTTAATTCCTGGTTCGGCATGCAAGGACGTTGTCTAACGTTCGCGCGGGACCCCTGAAGTAGCAGCTGAGGCTGAGGCTCAATTGATATAGATATACAATATAGCTTACTCTCTTCAGGCTTTGACGTTAGTAGAGGGATAGATAAGTAACACAAACCAAAAAGCTTCGGATTACGTTGGAATTTTACTGATAGCATCATACTATATTTATAGTGTACGTACACATATAAACCGTGTGTATAGTCACAAGTTGCTATATCACAAGCATTAATAGTTTTCTTTGTCACTTTTCGTTGTGCTCAAATTTCAAAAAAGCTCTATGAAGCTCTAAATAACGCAAAATACACGTATGATAACATTAAGTTACAGTTACATTAAGTTACTTCAAACAGCCTGCTTAATTTCAAATCTATTCGAAAAGGCTTAATAATATAGCAATACCAAGGCGCGCAATAATTAGTGTTTACAGTTACAGCGACTTCCAACAAACTGCGAATTTCAAATCTATTCGAAAAAGGCCTAATTATATAGCAATACCTAGGTGGGCAATAATTAATGTTTACAGTTACAGCGACTTCCAACAAACTGCGAATTTCAAATCTATTCGGAAAAAGCCTGATTATAAAGCAATACCAAGGTGGGCAATAATTAATGTTTACAGTTACAGCGACTTCCAACAGACTGCGAATTTCAAATCTATTCGAAAAAGGCCTAATTATATAGCAATACCAAGGTGGGCAATAATTAATGTTTACAGTCACAGCGACTTCCAACAAACTGCGAATTTCAAATCTATTGGGAAAAAGCCTGATTATAAAGCAATAGCAAGGTGGGCAATAATTAGTGTTTACAATTACAGCGACTTCCAACAGACTGCGAATTTCAAATCTATTCGAAAAAGGCCTAATTATATAGCAATACCAAGGTGCGCAATAATTAATGTTTACAGTTACAGCGACTTCCAACAAACTGCGAATTTCAAATCTATTCGGAAAAAGCCTGATTATAAAGCAATACCAAGGTGGGCGATAATTAATGTTTACAGTTACAGCGACTTCCAACAGACTGCGAATTTCAAATCTATTCGAAAAAGGCCTAATTATATAGCAATACCAAGGTGGGCAATAATTAATGTTTACAGTTACAGCGACTTCCAACAAACTGCGAATTTCAAATCTATTCGGAAAAAGCCTGATTATAAAGCAATACCAAGGCCCGTAATCATTAATATTTACAGTTAAGGCTACATTTCACAAATATTTCTGAAAGTATGACATTTAGTAGATGCTAAATGCATAAACTACGATCGAATAAACTGTTTCCAGAAGCTATGAGAACAGGCATGGTTTCTGCTCGGCCGTCAGAAAAATACGTTAAAAAGTCATATTTAGCCAGAGACTTAGTTCTTAGTTCACCCAAAAACTCACATTTGGGTCGGCGTGGGGTTTGGCCTGGGGCTTCATCGAAGTGCGGTTAATGCAAAAAATTTAATTAATAACAGAACTTCTGTAGCGGTTTTGCCATGCCAAATTTGTTTCCGACTGCAATTTTTTTGCAAATATGTATGAGGAATGTCCACTCCTGTATATCACTCTTGGAGAGCATACATAACAGAGGAGGTAAGGCCCGCGAACCCCGTTTAGGGGGAGGGGTGACGCGACTGGCCGCGGAATATCGATATAAGACACATAGTACAGCTTATGGATTTCGTGACTTTGCGAAAGGGATAATTCTTCCATGTAGATAAGTGTCCAAACATTAAGCATACACATTTAGGCCCAACTGAAATCTTATTTATATTGACAAGCTTCAAGACATTGCAGTCAATAATTGATAGCTACGCAGCATTTTACACAAAGCTAATCAATTAGCTATCTTTACAATTTGACAAAATTAAAATAAGCTAAAATTATTATGTTTACTCATTACGAAATCGCTGGAAACTCCTTTTAACTTCGCATTATCAATTACTTCAAAAACTATACGCAGCAGTTTGTTCCTCTGGTGTCTCGTACACCATGCGTACTTTGAACAGACGGTTATCAAGAACACCGTCAATAAAATGACAAACTTTAGAAGGTGTCTTTGACACTAGTGATGCGGACCGGACTGTACCGCAGATACCGCGGACCGGACCGCTGAGGTTGCGGTTCGCACCGGTTCAGCAAGGACGGACCGTCGGGCCGGTCCGGTCCGAATCGCACCGTTCGTGCTTAGCCGGACCGCACACTAAATCAATATATTGCATTAAACTCCCGTGTCCCCGTCAAAAATATGTTAACGCTTTAACTTATGATGACTTATCATACATTATTGCTGCTTTTATTTTTTCTGCTTCAACTTCGTTGTGTCAGGGCCGCCGCTAGGATGTCCGAGGCCCCCACAGCAGGCTGCGAGGCCCCCACAGCAGGCTGCGAGGCCCCCCCAGCAGGCTGCGTCCCCCCAGCAGGCTGCGAGCCCCCCCCCCCCAGCAGGCTGCGAGGCCCCTATCACATTTCTTAACTAATGTAATCGTTTTCCAACCATTAACCACGGAACGGTTAAACTCATACTCACGATTAGGCTTCTAAACTCTGAGGTTACCTTTGTATATCGTGTACATTTACTTTGAGAAAGGTGCTTGAGGTTGTGCTGCGGCTCCCAACTTTTTCACCTTTTCAACGCCACCCAGAGGCCATGAGATGAGGCTCCTGTAAGGCACGAGGCCCCTGCAAGGGGCGAGGCCCCCCTAGGGGGGGTAGGGGGGTACTAACGGCGGCTCTGCGTTGTGTTGTTATGCTTTTATATTTTGCGTTGGCGGAGTTGAGGTATTTTTTTGTTTTGTGCAAATTATGCGTATTCCGAAATTTGATTAAACACGTACATGTTAGGCGAATCGCTTTTAATTTTTGAATAACAACCTAACGTATCATCACGTAAATTTCATTTCAGGCCTTTGCCATGGTCCCTAACGGGGATATTTTGCATAGCTTCCAACTTATTTGAGAACTACTCGGGAAAATTCGTTAAAGCTGCTTGAAATGAATCCTCTGCCTCAGCTATAAAATCTTTGATACTTTTACTAGTTTCAACGCTGGCTGTAATATTGTTTTCATAATTCTTCTATATCGTATCTGCAACAGGTGTCCCGAGCTTGAACAAGTGGTGTTCAATGGTACAATCCCACATATTAGGACTGGCCTGTGTTGACGATAATATAGGATTTCTTACCTAAAAGAAACGGATAACGCCATGATGTAATGGTTTAATGCAAACCTGTAGAAACGGTTTCTCGATATAGCTGATAACACCATTGTTTTATACTGACGAAAGTGCATCAGTATTGCTCGTAAATCTCCAACGAGCTCTGCACCATGATATATGCAGTTATTAAAACTTATTGCCGATTTACTCCATTTTGTGGATGCATAGTAGACAACGTGCGGCTTTGTGGTATTTGAGCCAAATCTGTATGTAATTTAATATAATAAAAAAGCATAAAGTTCCTTCACAATGCAGCACAAAACTGTACAAGATGATAGTCAAAGTATTGGCAAATCAGCATATGATTCTGATCGTACAAAATATCACCTTGTAGTGCATAAGTACTTTACTGCGCCAATAGCTGAACAGCCAAAGTTTAAATGTGTAATGAGGCGTTCATGTTATAATGTCCCCGATGTTTGGAAGTTTTATCCCCTGTAGTCGCGACCATACCGTATAGACGGTCAGGGTGACACCATAATGTAAATCTATTGCCAGGGTGTACGACATACCCCTAGCTACTACATTATATCTTTACAGTGTCGTATACACCCTTAGCTACCAATTTGTCGTGAATTAACTATAACGGACACGTTTGCGGCTATTCGGTTATTAGTGAGTTGTGGCATGCAGACTTATTTAAATTCTTGATATTAGTATCTAGTCCATATGAACGGTGAAGCAATAGTGCCGCACACTCTCAATAAACCTGCAAGAAGACACAGTGTGCTTGACACTGTCGAGATGTGGCAATACCCCTAGCTCTAGCTACCTCTGAAAAAATTTATTAAAACCATGGTGTGTCCAAGACACCCTGTTGGCTACAGTGTGCCTGAAACTGTGTGGTGTACATAGGTTCCAAACGTTGGGGACATTTTAACGAGAACGTCGCATAAAGGGCAGAAGACAGTTGTCTATATAACTTATTTAATTTTAAATTAGTATAATGGTCTGCTCCATCAGTAGCGTTATGTTAGGGTAGTCTTTATACTCAATTTGTGATATATACTACTTTAACAAACCGCGGCCGTCCCACGATTTTATTTTAGTGATAGGCAAACATTTTGTGTTCTGCTGATTTTGGAAAAGAAAGAATCTAGAATTTCTATATTCGGTGCTGGACCGGACCGGACAGGGGCGGCCCGGGGTCGGACCAGACCGGATCGGACCGGACTGGACCACTATTGAAGCCGGATCTGACCGGTAACAGTTACCGGACCGGTCCGGTCCGTATCACTATTTGACACCATCGAAAAATTCTAACACACGTGCTAGCTACCCCTGAAACAATTTGTAAAATCATGGGAGTGTCTAAGATACTGCGTTGTCAAGGGTGTGTTTGACGCTGAGTGGTGTACAAAGGTTCCAAACTGTGGGGACATTATAACGTGAACGCGGCATTAGCTGAAAAAAATTTTGTGCGAAATAATTCACTCCATGTTCACTAATAGAACCAAACTGGTGAGCTGTCGAACTTGTGATAACATACGGTTGTAATCAGCATGATCGTTCTCGCTCTCCGTAGTACGCTATGTGGGGTTACATTGCTCCAAAACATCGACGACCTTGGCTATTACATTATGAAAAATCAAGATCTGTAGGCGTAGCATTGCCTAAGCATATATCCGTAAAAATAGTACTCGCTATTCCGTCATTCGGCAATTTATTTTGATGGCGCAGAACGATTAAACTCATTTAAACGACTTCGCTTCTCATTATAGTGGGTTTGATCAGAGAGTTTGTGGCTTTGTGAATACAGGAAATTGAAATTTATTTACACAGTTCATCTAGACTAATATTCTTTTTTTAGTCAGATGTATCAAAAGCGGATAAAAAGTGTCGCAGACTTAATGATACTACAACAAACCTATTTATAATAATGAATATGAAACCGGGTAATACTGGTAAAAACACTAAAATTGTCAAATACTGTAATTTAAATACAGCTGCAATCTATATGCATCATTACATTGAAATGTTCTGTAATAATTCAAATCCCATACCTCGTAGTGGTAACAATTATTTTTAATTAAACCAGCACCGGAGTCGATATATCAAACCATTCCGATAAAAATATTAGTAGATAATAGTTCAACTTCAACTTTAATACAGAACCATGCATGCTCGAGTCCGAGCTTCAGTAGAGGAGCGGGGTACTCGGGAAGGGATTGGCCTTAGGGCTTCCAGGGTGGCAGCTGGTAGGCGGGGAGGGGGGTAAATGAGGCATTGTTAAAAGGGGAGGTGTTGCTGGAGCACATGGTAGATGTGAGAATTTCGACTGGATGCTTTGGTCGGCTCTAGCCCGAGCCAGTATCAATATGTTTCGAGCCCAGCCGAGCCTCATAACGTACGGCGTCGAGGCAAGCCGACCATGTCTAGAAATAAGCCGAGTCGACCTTTATCAAAAAGCTCCAGCCGCCTCGGCTTGACTCGCGCATAACACGATTTAAACAAATATTAAATGAAAAGTCAGCTGCATGTGATGTGTGCAATTCAAGTATCCATCCGCCCTTCTGCCTACTGATATTTAATACTGAGTTGTTTTGTTAAAAAATAATTATATTTTCTTTTATTGAAATATTTTTTTGGTTCTGTTTAATGTACAGTTATTTAGTTATCGTTTTGGCATTACTTTCGGCTTAGATTACTTTTAGTTCTCGATTTTGTTACGTACCTATATGTGTTACATAGTATTTTAGTAATCTAGTTTATTGTTTATTGTCTGGTTTGGATACTACTGTGGAATACAGGTTTACTACACACGTCTCTAAACCTAAAATTGTGGTCCTGAGGACTAAATTAAGTACAATGGACTTTGCTATAAAGCTAATAATTCGTTGCTTCTATACTGCTAGTAACCCAAGCTCATCCATTGATGAAGCGTGGGCTTGAATTTTACTGGCGGCAGACGAAAATTTTACATTTTGAGTACGACATGTTTAAACTTGGTGATTTTTATCAAATTAAACACTTCATATTTCACCCAAGTGCTTGAGCCGGAAAGTAGAGATGAAAATTTTGGCCTGCGGGCGGGACCGCGCGGGCCGCCACGCCACTGGAAACGAGCCGGGACTATACTATGGAACGCCAGGCAGAGCCGAAGGTTATTTGAAACAGCCCGACCTCGACAAATTTAACTCACATTATGTACTGCATGTAAGGGTGATGTAATGGCCGGGCAGGTCGGACCACTCCCGATTACAAACGGGTCGAGCCCGATCCGTGAGAGCGCTGGATGTCCGAAGCCGCAAAATATACTTTAGACAAATACAGCGGGGCTCTGAATTTACGGTTCCATATTCTAAGTGACTTGATCAAAATGAAATATAAACCAGCATTAGACTGTGGTTTTACAAACGTTATTCTTTTATGAACTTTGGACCACAATATTGTTGATTTTTCAATATATGTGAATACGCACAATAAATCTAAAGTATGAATCTGATACTATAACTATCTAGAGTGGGTGCAACCATGCCCTGCGGATAGCAAATTTCGTTATCTCAGTCATCTGGTCAATATCTACTTTGCAAATTGCCCACCCGTGCCCCCCCCTCCCACCTCTGAGTAACGGTAAGATATTATTATGTTGTTTATTTAAAGCCACGTTCACAAATTCTTTCTTGCTATCTTAGAAACAGTTTTCAACTGTGCTGCAAAGACTTAGTTCTCAGTGTACGTACACAGACTCATAGGCGCCGCGCAGTTCGGAATAATAGCACAACAAACACTTTGACAATATGGATTTGTTTTGCACCAGGTTTTTCGTAACTCCCACAGCAAAGAAATTTGGTCCTCGAACAATTTCTATAATTATTATTTGGTCAAATCATCACCTACATTTGTAAACGCAAAATCTGTTGTCAAATACTCACAATAAATGTTCTCGCACACGTTGCAAAAATATTACTAACATATTTCGTTAACTACAACTGAAACATTTGTGGTAACTAAATGCCAGATATTAAAAAAATTGTACCGTAATATAGCGCGAACCCAACTAAAATTGAGCAACCATATATTTTATAGTTAAGACATAGTTCTGACATTAGCCACGCCGTAAAAACTTATATATATTTGTACCACATTTTATAAACAATGGCCAAAAGTACAGTTTTCGCAACGCTCATGAAATCTTGGGTTGAAACTCAACAACATGGGTGAGTTGAAAGAGAATTAGATTTCCTCGTCGAAAAAATTCAACGTTCGGGAACGATTCAGTATATATCACAGATGCGCGAGGTCCTCTGGTTTAGAGGACAGGGTAGATGCTTCCCCTGCAAGGTAGGTCTTCAAACATGAGGGATTAAATTTTCGAAGCCTTAAAAAACTTAATTTCTAAATTCTCTCAGATTCGCTAATGTTTTACCAATTTATAGTAATATTTACCTAATTTTTCTCACATCTAGCAAAATTTGGCAAATTTTTCGCGCGCGTCCCGCGCCTGGCGCTGGAGAAGGGTCAACCGGAATGCGTTGAGCGTTCCTGGTGGGAGCGGGGTAAATATTACTTTACGGGGCTTAGGGTGTAACACGTAATACAATGTGCACCTATGAAAGTTTGTTTATTGAACCAGAATGTTTATTATTATTTATAAATTATTTATTAATATTTAATATTTATGGCTATAGTCCCTGTATAATTTTTTTCAGAACAAATTTAGATTAGAAATGTGTATGTATATATATAAACTTGTGATGAATCTGAGTCGGTTGAGCTTTCCGATATTAATTTTCAAGATACATCATCGACCGTTAGTATTTCACTTTCTCAAAATTTGTCCGACTTCTTCTGAACTCTGCCTTCTGAACAGCCTAAATTGCGCAAAGAAGATTTGACAATTAAACTTGTCAAAACATATGAGAAGTGCTATTTATACACAAGTAACATCAGTTGTATTCCTCACCATTTTATAAAAATCTGAAATTTGGCAATGATCAAAACTTATCAAAATTTATCAAAACATATCAAAACTTATCAAAACTTATCAAAACAGTTGAGAAGTGCTATTTATACACAAGTAACATCAGTTGTATTCCTCACCATTTATTAAAATCCGAAGATTTGACAAAGAAACTTATCAAAACAGATGAGAAGTGCTATTTATACACAAGTAACATCAGTTGTATTCCTCACCATATTATTAAAATCCGAAGATTTGACAAAGAAACTTTTCAAAACATATGAGAAGTGCTATTTATACACAAGTAACATCAGTTGTATTCCTCACCATTTTATTAAAATCCGAAGATTTGACAAAGAAACTTATCAAAACAGATGAGAAGTGCTATTTATACACAAGTAACATCAGTTGTATTCCTCACCATTTTATTAAAATCCGAAATTTGGCAATGATCAAAACTTATCAAAATTTATCAAAACATATCAAAACTTATCAAAACTTATCAAAACAGTTGAGAAGTGCTATTTATACACAAGTAACATCAGTTGTATTCCTCACGATTTTATTAAAATCCGAAATTTGGCAATGATCAAAACTTATCAAAATTTATCAAAACATATCAAAACTTATCAAAACAGTTGAGAAGTGCTATTTATACACAAGTAACATCAGTTGTATTCCTCACCATATTATTAAAATCCGAAGATTTGACAAAGAAACTTATCAAAACATATGAGAAGTGCTATTTATACACAAGTAACATCAGTTGTATTCCTCACCATTTTATTAAAATCCGAAGATTTGACAAAGAAACTTATCAAAACAGATGAGAAGTGCTATTTATACACAAGTAACATCAGTTGTATTCCAGTGGCGAGGCCAGCCCTCTGAATTTGGGGGGGGCTATAGCCCCACGACCGTCCACTTCTCACTCAACACGTTTAATTAGCGTACCTACTGATAAAAAATTCTTTATCTATTAATTTCAAATAAGTATTCTATTTGCTCGTCCATTTGGATAACATTAATCAATAAATAACAGACAATCGGAAGTTTACTGTGAACCGGAATATGCTTAAAGCAGATCAATAACACATAAAAAGACACTAACGAACCGTATGACTAGTGTTGCTCTTTGACTGAATACGGTATGAACTGAACTATATGTTCCACACTGTAATTTTTCATTTTTCATTTTTATACATTATTCATTTGATAAATAAATTAATCATCCCAAGTACACTTTTCTGAAACTACGTATATGGTGAGTGAGTGACGAGTGAGTAAGTGTAATACGCAAATGTCCGATTGAACAACTGCAGATTAACATTTTCTTATATTTCTAGTCTTATAAGCCCATTTTGTAGCTTGTTTTAACCCAAAATCTACACCTTAAGAGAATCGCGTAGCTAAGCACCATATATAAATTATAGAGGCTTATTTTCTCTACAAAATTATCCCAATTTTACTCAGATGTCTACACAGATATAATAAGTAACGTAATTTTTGATCGGGAAATCGAAGCGTCTTCATAAAACCATACCTGTTTGTTAAATCCTGCTTACTCACATTTTTAGTGTACCTCAATCCTCTATTTATATCCGGTGCTTACATGCTTATCCGCCAGGGCCAAATTATGTCACGCGTCCGACTCAACTTGTTCGTATGAACTATAACTTAGCTGGATGACTATGTTGTACATTTTTATAGCTTAGCTAGTCTTAATGTGACAAACAGGGATCTTAGCTAGGCTCTGCGTTACAAATGAAGCGTCCAGATGAACGGTCAATTGAGAAATGTTATTTAGGGTCGTGCTTACTGTAATAGAATTTTTTTCTGTATGATTTTGACACTAAGTCTAAATAATGTATTTGTAGTAATATATACGATTAACATTTTAAGCAGCATGCCGCCTTTGGGGCATTAGTTAGATACGTATAGTAAAACGTAATGTTCACAGACTAAACAGTCTCTTAGGACTAAACAGTCTCTTTAGACTAAACGTCTAAACAGACGTAATTAGGACCACGCGTACGCATCTTATTGTAAATGATGCAAACCTTAATAAAATGTGACTCTTTAAGAAATCTTCGGAATACAATTAATATAACGCTCGACAAATCAGCACCGGCCACTTTTAAGACTAAACGCCATTGTGTCTTTCGTTGCTTCATTTCCCTTTCGCAGCTAAACACGATCAACTGAAAAGCCTAATGTAATCTTCCTTCTAATCTTGACATGTCAGAAAAATCCTGAAAGAACAATGTTTGCGCTATGTTGACGTAAAATTGATTTTGTTATCATGAATAGGTACTATCAACGCTGGGAGATAATGTATACACACCCCAAAACAGTTCACAAATCAGCTTATAATGTCAAAAGCGTGTCGAACTATGTATAAAATTATACATTTACAAAAACAAATTATTTTTTGAAAATATTCGGCGATTTTGGTAACCCAAACAAATTTGAAATATATTGTATCAGTGACCTCAATGAAAATTTTCGAAACCGCCTCGACGAACCCAGTTTTAAAATTGTCGTTGCATATTAAAAATTGACGATTTCCGCTGGGCCGGAATTAAGTCATTCGCAACTACTGATGGACCTTTGGTGTACTAAACTCTCAAAAATTGTTTTGCAATCTCAATCAAGATTTTCAAAACCGCCTCGAGGAGCCCAGTTTTAAAATTGTCGTTGCATATTCAAAATTTACGATTTCCGCTGGGCCGGAATTAAGTCATTCGCAACTACTGATGGACCTTTGGTGTACTAAACTCTCAAAAATTGTTTTGCAATCTCAATGAAGATTTTCAAAACCGGCTCGACGAGCCCAGTTTTAAAATTGTCGTTGCATATTAAAAATTGGCGATTTCGGCTGGGCCGGCCGATAATTTTTGCACAATAGCCGCAGACAGTCGACAGTGTCCACCTGCGCATCTGTACGTATATACGTATACGTATATAAATCAACATGTAACACAACATCGAAACAGCGACATCATGTCGCGAAAAAAACAAAAAACGTAGTTTATAAATTCAATCGAATTATAAAAAAAAACAATTCTCATATTTTTATTACAACTATAAACGTTTTATATCGAAACGGACAGTGTGTACGTGTGCTGGAGGGTGTAGCTTGTCTTCGTTGGTTGTTGCGTGAAGCTTTCAAAATTTTTGGTGGGGCGAAAAATATGGGAACTAAAAAATTTGGGGTGGGGGCTGATCCCGTTCAATTTGGGGGGGCTAATCCCGTTCATTTTGGGGGGGCTACATTTCGAATTTGGGGGGGGGGCTTACCCCCCCCCCCCAGCCCCCATCCTAGCTTCGCCACTGGTCGTAAGGGCACCAAAGAGTGGTACAATTGGGTTCCCTTAGGGCTAGAACTAAATCCTAGTGCAGTTTACAGCAAGAAATAACGGAAAGTGTTGTTTTGTCTGACAATATAAAAGATTTTATCAGTGTTGGCATTCAGTACATATTTATGAAAGACCTTATCACCTATCAGCTTATGATTCGTATCTTAGGTGCGCTTACCGTTTATGAAGACAAGAAATCTCTCGAACTGCTATAACTTTTAATATGAGCATTTTGAAAGTAATGCAAAGTAGAATTTTCAGAGAGTTTTTGTACATTTACGTTTAATAGAAATACGAATTTAATATTGTTGATATTGTCAGCTGAGGTGTGTTTAATAATCGAATGACCGGATATTGGTTTGTCCCGTCACAAAGGGGTCCCATCCAGTGTTTTGTTTACTTTGGTAATACCATTATAAGTTGAGAATCCTAGTGCCTCTGACTGAGTATTGATTGACTGTTGAAAACTGTAGATGTTAATGCGCGTCTGGATTTGTGGAGCCACTTATTTAACCAGTCCAGCTAGTTCTTTAATGTTCCTAAGTGAATATGTTTTGTTTCCCAGAATCGGACCGAGTCCGCACATTAACGCGCTTTGGTGCCAATGACGGAGATTGTGATGTTATAATCAATTGGAATATGTAATCACAGACCGAATCACAATTTTTTTGCACTCAAACTCTGCTGGAATTGAAATTCATGTCGGGTATTTTCTATCTGCGCCGACTCGGCTAGTTGAAGTATAGCACTACCGAGGTAGCCGGGTCGAGCGGAACCGACAGCCATAAAGCCACGATGCTGGTCGAGCCTAAGAATATCGGCTTGGTCCTCTACTAATTATATTCTATTACCAAAGGTACGTCGTGATTCCTTTAGATACCAAATAGACAACGCTAGATTACTGCTACTTACGATAGATTAGTTATGACAAATTGTTTTTATTCCTAAATGATGACAAGTCAAGTCTTTTTGAGTAATGTCCTCGAGGATTGGAATAGTACACAAAGTGTGGTTCTATGATAGGTTCGGTTGATTGTCAAATATGTAAAACCAGGTTTTGATGGGTTTATAGAGTCAATCTAATCAATGATATCAAGCAAACTATAAAGTTTAACTTATGTACTAACGCGGAAAGAACGGCTGAGTTAGTTGTCTGCTCGCTCCGTTTCACAAAATTTTTCTTTCTCCGTGTGTTCTTTGCAGAACTCTTCACCAGATTGCTGGGCGGTAGCAACTTTTTATTTCATGCGTTTTGAAATGTAATTATACACCTAGGTTTATGGGCAAGTAAACTTAAGGTGACCCTGTTAACCATCCTATTTTATAATTTTGCATAAAATTTGTTAATTGAAATTCCGCGTAAAATTGTTCGCAAATACAACACTCGCGATTGAAATCAGTAATGCTAATATTTTGCCTATGTAAATTAATGCTAATAATTTGCCTATGCAAATTATATATGGTAGCAAAAACAATAGACTATATAAGGCGTGTGTGATCTCAACTAGTCAGTGATTGTTCATTAGATCAACTACCGTACGTCGTGACGATTGATGATTCCTCAATCGACGCCCAAAGACTCAACGACCACACCAACGTGCCGATTGAAGAGAAGACTGACTGAAGTTTGATTGAAAGTAAGAACATTGATAACTCATAACATCAGACTTCAACGCTATCGAAGACGCCTAGTCGAAAGATCATCTGATAGAAAAGAAGAGTAATTGATTGATGATAAGTGATTTTCGCACAACGATATAAACCAATTACATATCTAACCATTTTGTGTTCCCGAAAATTCAAATAAAACTACCCAAATTGTTGAGGACAAAAATTTGTGGATTTAAATTAAACCAGTTTTGTTCGCGAACACCGAGAGCTTAACTATATGATTGATTTGATTGTGACGTGAATTAATTTGTTCGCAAACAGTTAATAATCTACATTGGAATGATTAGGCATTATGCACGACTAAACTTAAAGGGACCCCGCTAAACATTCTATTTTGCCATTCCCAATGTCGAATCTACATTCACTGTTACAGAACAAATAGAATATTCGATTTGACTCACTGCTGGCGCAGACTTAAAGGTTTTCTTTCAGGTTATGACAATTCCGTAACATTTGATAGCGTTGCAACAGGATTCGCCTTTGTTTGAGAACAAATTTAATTTAACGGGGACGTCATAAACGGGCGGTCATATTGTTAACCAATTACTGTTCGCCAAAAACCCCTTGTTACTACAAATCCGACAAAATTCTATTAGCGAACATATTTGATATTCGTGAACAAAAAGTATCATAATTTTGACCGAAAAGAAAGTGTTCGGTGATGAAAATTTTTACAAAAAACAAAATAGGATAGTCACCGGGGTCATTTCAAGTTTAGTTGCGCAATAGGGAACCAAATTTCTTCAAGTTGAAATCGCCGAAATTCTGTTCGAACACAAGGTAATTTCTGGTACATGAATTTGATTTTGTCAATTTTCGGTTAGCGAAAATTCGAATGAAATTAAGCCTTTTTTCCGTTAACAAGGGCATGCGATCCGATATGGGTCAGGACAATACAGGATGGTTGGCGGAGTCACCTTAAATTTACTCGCGCATCATATTTTCGCTGCTCCCATGATTTAAATACGTAGATTTTCAGAAAGCCGACACGAATTGAAGACTTTGATTTTGACTATTTAGGGTCACCAAACATTTTCGGTTATATCCCATGTCAGAATTATCCGACCTCAGTTTTGTATAAAATCCCAATAGGGTTATTTAACTCATGAAACGCGTTGGTTTGGTAGCTTTAATCAGTGCATTTGCACTGTATGCATCAAGTAAAGCAAGTGTTGGGATCCTAATAATGCAACTGTTCAAATTATGATTTTTCCTAGAATTTGTGATTTATAAATGATTTTAAAAGTTTTTGTCTTTTTGGTCGTTGAAGTATTGTCGTGCATAATTGCTATCGAGGGAATCTCAGGCAGTTGAATTTGGAACCACGAAATGGTCAGCAGCCACGATCACGCCGTTTCCCTTGGCTTTGCGAGTTGTTAGTTTAACTGCTTCATTTTAATACGCGAGCCTTTACTGTAGTTGCACACGAACTAGCTTGTAAAGCTAAATTACAGACCGGAAACACCAAAGACCTGGACACTATATTCATAAGGTCAACGAAAGAACTCTGGTGATATTTCTTGACGTTCAGTTGGTCCTGTTTATATAAGTTTCCATAAATAGACGAAATAGCCAAAATGGCATGAAATATAATAAATACAAGGTAACAATGCTACGATGTAACATGGAAAATGCATATGTTTATTCAAGTAAAATTGTAATAAAACAAACGAGTAAAGTTTGCATTTATACCAGTCGATAACTATATTAATTTGACGTGTGGTAATGCTACACAAATAATTTTTACCTAATTTGAATTTTTACCTAATTGAATTTCAATCGGACAGTCCTTAAACTTTTCGCAATAACGTTCTTGGCTACAGGAATCACAACTATAACTTAACGCTGAACAGATCCAGCTGTTGTGTACAGCGATAGGGCAATAGGATTAGCTATATTTCTAGAACATAATTGTAGAGTCTTAATCCAGCTGAACATAAAAATGGCGCAATGTTTGATGGAAAATTAAACACATACCTCATGGAGTAATCCACTAGAATGAACAATTTTTTCTACCATTCCTGCTTACTGAATGACAAGTTACCAACGCGAAACTTCACATGACATTTTTAGATTTTCAGCCATCATATAGTGTGGCCAAAACATTATTCAACGTGCTGAGTTGGGTGTCTGATAAAATTGTCGTTATGTTTTCAATTCGCAGTTATAACTTGCTCAGCACTCAGTTTCATTTAATTTTACGACTTTATGGTTGAGCCAAATCCTAGTATCAGGATTGCCATATAACACCGCTTAGAGGGCAAGAACACACAAACAACTTACAATAAGTCAACAATCACTGCTATAAATTAATACTCTTGCTTAGCTATATATATTATATTATACATATATTAAATTAGCTTTGTAGTTTGTTATAGTGTGTGAAATAAACTGTCTGAAGTATTAGTGTGACAAGTTAAGGCCTTACGAAAAAGCTCGTAAAATAAATAGTTCGTGGTGCTCGCATTGGAGAATATTGTAGTAACCAACTGATAGTTCGTGTGTAATCTACGGTGGGACTAAACACCCCTAGGACTATGTAGGCTACAAATTAATTGCAAATAATTGTTCCAATTATTTGATTGGTCAAGAAATAATTGATTTCTGATCTGCTAATCAATTTTTCTAGAGCCTCCGGGGGGTCTCTGAGAGAGTTAAAATTAACTGAGGGCCCCTCACTGCTATTTGAAGAAGTTTGCTAATATATGTCAGCATATATACATATATACATTCATATACGTAGACGCATATATGCACAAACTTGTGCTTGGTATATATATATTACATTTCTTTAGTTTCAAAAAGGTTACAGCTGCTACGTTGTTATTTTATGCATGTTTTTCCTGGTTTTTTAGCAGCAATATGCGCTCGAAGATTGGATATAATACTTATATTGAGTAGAAACAATATAACCTACTGCGCTGCAAACAATTTTGTTTTCAATTCTGCGGACACAACACTAACTCAGCTCGCTGCAACTGTATATTACATGACTGTATATTGCATGGATATAACTATACATTACATCTATGTTAATATATATATAACCTTCCGTGGCCTCGTAGAGACGTGAAATATTCTGCGAGTCTATTTGAAATATATGCTGAGGTACATAGGAACATCGCACCCCCTGCGTGTCTATATTTGTGGTACAGGCATACGAGGATTAATTCTTCTCTTGTGTCTTTTTTGGTTATACGGAAGACACAAAAAACAACATGACTCAAAGGGACATAAATTCTCCATTGTTGGCCAACTTAGGGAACCCACATACATTGGAAAAATAGGACCGTTAGGCTGGTGTACTAATATTTAGGCAGAAATACCGTTGGATTTATTGAGTTGACTTTTTAGACTGAGCTAGAAAATTTTACACTGTGATAAAAAAGCACATAACACAATAAATTCACACATAAATGTGATTTGATAAAACGACACACGCGATTACGCCCCTGAGAAAACACATGCACCCAAGCAAAGTCGAACTGAATGGCCATTAAACCGGAGCCCACTTCGCAAACAACTTGTATTAAAGTAAACATAAATTGAATAACAAGATCTTGCCATTCAATATCGCTTATGACAAAATAAGATGGTTGGTGTGGTCACATTAAGTTTACTCACGCATAATGTGTACAAAGAACACATATCTAAATGCGGCGGACATGAAGGGTTTTCCGTGAGCAACACGAGTTAAAACAGAGAAAGCACCTCTCCGATTACACCAATAAGGACTAGTGCATACATCCAATTACGAACGAAATACTACTTTTTTAATAATAAAAAATCTCTGCAGCATGCCGATTTTAAAGCTAAAATTGGATGTATGATCTAGCCCCTTCCCCAAGGTTTATAATTTTTTTTTCAAATTTTGGGAAACATTTTTAATGGGGCGTAGTTAAGTTGTGTGCAAAATGACTCTAAGTTGTCCTAATCGCACGAGGCGCACACCGTTTCCGCATATAGCTTTTCTAGACACCCGCACAACTGGAGTAGTCTTACGTGACTGCAAGGTTTTGCATAGACGGTCTGCGCTGTCTATGAATTTTGTCCGATAGAGTCGCCCGCGACTATAGCTAAAACACGCGCCAAAATTTGGTTTCATGCCTTGGAGTCTGTCAAGAATTGTACTTGTCTCAAATATGACACTTTTCACGATGTAGCACTTCCAAAATTTGAATTCCCTGCCTCAGTAGCTATTAAAACTTGAATTTATACTGTTATTGTATAAATCAAAACATTAAACGCATAAATCAGTCAGCGAGGACACTGTAGTCTGTCCTATACGGTCAGCCTAGACTAGACAGATTATCCAGAGAGTTACATAAGGCTGCAAGGAAAACACGTATAGCAAACTCGTGCTATAGCAATGTCCATTGAATCTACTTTGACAGCAAGACAAGACTAAGCCAGGCTGCACTCAACTTATCGTAAACGAGTCATAATTTCAGTAATTTTTTTTGAATGGAAAAAAAGGTCTATCAGCAAGGTCCCGATTTTTTCAAGGTTTTTGCTAAGTTATCCTTCCATAAAAATTGTTAGAACGCAATAGCTGGAACCCTCTTTGTTAACACGTACCGATTTACATAAAATTCCTCGCAAAAATTTATCTAAAATACATTGCTCCATATTTTGACCGTGAACACGATTCAAAACCCGTACTGTAATCACAATTCGTTTAGTTAAGATTCTGGTTATATTTACAGTTTTAAGAAGGTTTCTTTTTATTTTGTTCGTAACGTTACCACCGATGAGTTACCACGTAACATTTCACAAATATTTACATATGGCACGCGATCCAACTACTCAAAACTGTTTTTATTTTCTCACATAAATCAAAAAGTTTATTACTCATCTGGGTTGGGCTTACTCCCATATACCTTTTTGTTCCTACTCCTTTTCACAGTTGTCTTTGATCATTGCCATGTGTAATGCCCCACGGAACATTTTAGTACTATAAATTGGAGACCATAATCACAACTTCTTTGACCCTCTAGAAACCTGGTTACATCAATTTTAGAAACAACGCTTCTCCATAAACAATAATATATCCGATTTTCCATGAAAATTGCCTATTCGTTAATGTTCGCCGCCATAGCTTGAAGTCATTAGGACTTTTGGTACAATAGTTCTAAATAAGAGCTGTTGCTCGTAACGACTGATCGTTAGTTCCTAGATTTTTTAATCTATTAACAATAAGCCTTATAAAACCCACAAAAAGGAGGCGTATAAATGTTTTACAGTGATCAGGTAAATCAAAGCATACATTCCAATACTCTGGTAAAAGCAAGTATAACCCATAATTTAATCGTCATTTCAAAAAATATGCTAAAATCAAGTAAGAAAATTCGTAAGGAAATTTAAACATCATTTTGTTTCAAAATGTTCACTAGATTTTCCCGTTATGCATATTTTACAGAATAATGAGTGCAAAAATTGGGCAGAGTGGCCTTTAACAGCCATTTGCAAGAAACTAAAATCTCTAATGAACGGTTATATGAAATTTCAGTTTCTTGTAAATGGCTGCTAGAGATTTTTGTCTTTAATGACAGATTGTTTGATATTTAAAACCCTAAAAGATAGCTGTAAGAGACTTTAGTCGTATATAGATAGCCTATAAATACACAAATCTCTGACAGTTAGCCGTTAGAGACAAAAATCCCTTGCTGCTAGCCATAACAGATTATTGTCTCTAATGGCTAGCTGTTAGGTACTTTTGTCTCTTATAGACCGTTATAAAATACAAAAGAATCTAATAGCTATCCATTAAAATTTTAAATATTTAACGATTGGCTGTAACAGATTTTTGTATGGTACAGTTGGCTGTAAGAGGCAAAAGTTTGTAACAGCTAGCCATTAGAAACAAAAATGTGTTACAACAAGCGCATTATTGATATTGGTGCCCCTCCAGTTTGATTTTGGTGCTTTCTCCGTCTTGATATTGGTGCCACCCTACAGTTTGATATTTGTGCCCCCTCTTGTGTGATATTGGTGCCCCCGTCCAGTTTGATATTGCCCCTCCAGTTTGGTATTGGTGGCGTTCTTCAGCTGGATATTGGCCCACCTTCCCAACAATTTGATATTGGTGCTTCCACCCAGTTTGATATTGGTGCCCCCCCCAGTTTGATATTGGTGCTCCCTCTAATTTGATATTTGTGTTCCCTCTTGTTTGATATTGGTGCCCAACTCCATTTTGATATTGATGCCCCCTCAAGTTTGATATTGGTGCCCTCTAAAGTGCGATATTGGTGTCTCCTTCAGTTTGATATTGGTGCCCCTCCAATTTGATATTGTTGTCTCCCTACACTTTTATAGTGTTGTCCCCTCCAGTATTATTGCGGTGGCCTTCTCCAGTTTGATATTGGTGCCCCTACAGTTTGATATTGGTGCCTCCTCCAGATTGATATTGGTCCCCTCCAGTTTGATATTGGTGCGCCCTTCCAGTCTGATATCGGTGCCCTCCTCTAGTTTGATATTGGTGCACCACTCCAGTTTGATATTGGTGCCCTCCTCTAGTTTGATATTGGTGCACCGCTCCAGTTTGATATTAGTTTCTTAATACATATGTGGGACTCACTGTGATGCGTCGTTTACGTTATAATTTGCCACAACATGAAAGTTTTGTCCACGTAAAGCCTGCGTAACACTGTTGACGATATAGCGTATAGAACACAAACACCTTATTATAAGCAATTAAATCTGGTCTTTTTGACACTTACGTATGGTGTCATGGACACTGTAAACTTTTACCTAGCGGTAATAAAAGTCCTTCGGGAAGTTGCCTTATTGTTTTTTCGTTGTAAGAAGTTTATACAGTGCAAGCGTTGTACCAACACTTCCAACGCAAAGCTTTAAATGGCTTATTGTTTACGCATCATTTACCTTAAAATGTGCGGGGAACGGCTGAATATTGTCACACTCTGCCGCGGCTCTAAAGCCATGCTTGGCTAGCCGCGATTTAGCCAGTGTGACATTTTTTGGGCCGGCCCAGACCCTACAAATATATTAGTTAATAGTAAACCGAAGTGATGAATTGTCACAAGAGACGGAATCGGCTCTAAAAGCCAGAAATATATGGCGACAATAGAAAATCGCGAAAAAATGGTACTTTGTGATACATATGGTCATATATTCGTAAACATCCTTCAAGTTCCAATAGCATAATTTTCATGTATGAAAGGCGCTTAAATAAACATTTTGAAAATTGCTATATTTACGTATATATTTCACCTGCATTTATGAGTCTTGTTTTAATTTCTACTAATCTTGCCTTTTTTGGGCCTAGAGCTAAACATTTTCTCTGGAACACAATTTGCTATACTGAATGTAATAAATATTTTGTCAGTAGTGGTCCCGGGTATCAAACCCTGAGGCATAGTCACTCCCGACTTGTATAACCATACTTGCATAGCTTAGCTATTCATTTTATTTATGAAGGGCCGAATGCGGCTGTGCCTTTTTGTCACAAACCAGAATTGGCTATGTGACGGGATTCTGCCCTAGGTGCACACATCTTAAGGTACATGATGCATTATGGAATACAATCAATTAGCCTGAATAATTTGAAATTTCGCTTAGCTATGTTTCTTGCTTTTTTAAACAATTATTAAACATAAGGTGTCGAAGACGCCACAGTGTAATGTAATCGGTGTCCGCGACACCATTATTTGTGTTGCATAGTATATGCGTCCGACTACCATGCACCATGGTATGATCGTGATCATACAGGGACAAATCTAACACATGGTGGGAGTTTTATAACTTAAACGCCGCATCAGTGGGCCTTAAATGTTCTGATTAGTCGAACCTACAGAGTTTTCAATACACTCTTACTTACGCGAATCAGCTATAGCAGCTTGAAATGATTCAGGCCTAGCAGCTAATGCAAATCACCTGGTTGTTATATTCAAGCCACATAGAGAATTTTCCATTGCAATAGTATCTCTCGTTTAATTAGATAATGTAGGAAATTGTTCTTGCCTGGTGTTCAATGTTCTTTGCGTAAATGTCATCAGATTTGTAAATCCTTTGCGACCTCTCTGTCAATTTAGCACCATAACCATATGTGACATATTTAGACACCAAAATTTCAACTAAACAACTTTTCAACAAATCATAATTTTTCTTTGTTCCACAAGAGATACATTCTCATTTCCGAGCAGCTTCCAACCGCAAAAAGACCGGCAGAAAACGAGTTATATAATCTTTAGACCATTGGTTTGTAAAAGAAATGCGTGTGAAAATTACTATTAATTTCTCAAAGTCATCCCCGAAATTACAGTTATAAATAGGGATGTTATCAGTTTGCAAAAATTGCAAATCTGTTTTGACGAACCAGTCAAACCGTATTGAGAAAGCCCCATGTTTTACCCCAAATTCAATTTCACAAATACCGATCACCTTGATATATCTCAAAATTATCACGAAGCGGTTTTTCTTTCCGAAACACTCAAAACCACCAAGAGATTTTGGGTTTTGATAGACTTGTTTTCGATCCAGGCTTGAGGCTCCAAAATGTAGCCTATATGGTTCAAGGGCTGTTTAGTCCCACTGTAGATTACACACGAACCAACAGAAGTTTACTACAAGATACACCAATGCGAGTATCAACAAGAGCTATGTTATTTTATGAGCTTCCCTAGTTGTAACACTTATAGACTGTAGACTGTTTCACACACTACAAGAAATTACAAACCTACATACATTAAACACATAAACAGCTGAATCATACTCACACTGACTGAGCAGATTCTATGGCCAACTGAGGCCCTGATATACCTTCGCAGCCGCTTAAATTCCCGAGTTATATGTTTTACTCTCAATTTTCTGCCTATTTATTTCCCTAAGTGTTCCAAATTAGGTATAAAATTTTCCAGGTTTTATTCTGGTTCCTCTCCCGTAAATTCTATCTTAAACTTAATTTAATTTTAGTCGTTACAGAATAATTTTATGATTTTCCACGAATTCTTAAGTATAAACAAATTTTTAAAATTTATTCGAAAATCCAGCAGATATACATACACATATTCGCTACTCCTGTGTCCTATCTAGGCCTAATCGTTAAGGTACCAAACACTTACACTCAAACTCGATATATTTCCAACTTACGTCCCAGGCTCACATAAAACCCTTTTAATTCTGTTAGTTCCCTGAAAATTCCCTCAAAATTAGCCAAGCCTGAAAATGCTCCTGCAAGCTATACAAAATTTCAAACAACATATTATTCCAACACATAGAAAACCTGTCATTCAAGATTACATAATAAACACATACACACATGATGTATGAATGTGTTTATTATGTACTTGCATGTACAAATTAAAAACGGCAAACCCTTATTGCAGCTTAGTTTTTATAAACAACGTGTACAGCTTCGCACGGGTTAAGGTCCATGCGTGACGATGTAAGTAGTTCCGGTAGGGCACAGATTAGATAGCTACGAACCGTTACGGCTAGGTGAAGGAAATAGCACTCTTTTTAAAATTTGAGCACACTTTCAAGGAATAGATTTCCGAATGTTAGAAAAATATATGGTAATGCAAAGCCCTTTCTTACATTTTTCGAAAAATACTTTGAGTGTAGGCGCAAAATCTTGGTTTTATTTTCACATCACGTGCTCACTAGACTAACATGGCTTAACCTATACACAGGGCACACGCTTAGTGTCAAACACGGATATTCTTTATTTTCTGTTGCTTCAACAAAACTACTAGCTAAGGCATTAACATTAATTAAATTCAGGTTCCAATTATGTAAAGTAACGATATATTGGGTAACCGTGGGTAAATTTAATCTTTCAAAGTAGGACTCGCAGTACAGTTTAATTTAAACTGTCGCAATACGATCGCTGTGTTTACTGAAACATTATTTTATGTAAAATTATATTTTAGTCAAGTTTGATCAGTTCAGTAATATCTTATTTTATTTAACGTTTTATTTAGATACTAGTAATATTCCGATGAAATTAATTAAACATTTACTCAGTTTACGTAACATTAATAATTATAACAATTCACAGCCAAGGTTTGAACAAATTAGACGAAAATGTAGTTTAATAATACGTATTTCTTAGTGGAGGTTGTCGCTATCTTGCATGATGAATCCCCTGCACCTCATTCGTGTTCAATAAAACGGCTTCAATTAAGTTT